>OX637332.1:6929055-7031131 GCA_951799405.1 Agapetus fuscipes
GGTGTACTTTTTGTCGCGTGGACATTTTGTCAATCGACGTTGTGTCGCGTGGACATTTTTCAATGGACATTATGTCGGTGGACATTTTGTCGTTGGATATTCTGTCGCTTAAGCATTTTGTCGGTGGACATTTTGTCAATGGACATTGTGTCGCGTGGACATTTTGTTGGTGGGCATTTTTTCGTTGGATATTTTGTCGCGTGGACATTATGTCGGTGGACATTTTGTCGTGAGATATTTTGTCGCGTAAGCATTTTGTCGCGTGGACATTTTGTCGTTGGATATTTTGTCGCGCAAACATTTTGTCGGGTGGACATTTTGTCTGTGGACATTGTGTCGTTAGACATTCTGTCTATGGACATCGTGTCGTGGAACCCTTGCATTTGTACATACAAAAAAATCTCATATGAACCTTGCAACTTCTGCCGCCTTTCCCTGAGAACCATTTTGTACAGTATCAGTTTTGAGCTCCTATGTTGTAAGTTCACATGCAGCATGTGCAAGCGTGAACTTATACGTGTCTGCTTGTGGGCATGAATTTAATAAGAATCATGAATATAATGCATCTTTGCAACTAAGATTACAGATAAGACTAATTGGTATGAGGCTGATCTCCCATACTGTAAATATTGGTTAACTTTGCCAATGCCACTCTTGTTTCAGGGAAGGTCGCCAAAAGTTGCAGGGTTTATGTTCATTTGAGGTTTGGATTTTAATTTATAAGTACAGATGCATCTTTTTAAACTTTTTTACGAAATCAGGAATGCCTGCTAAAGGGGGTACGATTAAATATATGAATCTTCAATGTTAATATATATATTTTTTCAACTTTGATTAAACACTTACAGGGTTATTCACAACACACTCGTGACTTATAGGTTGGTATGAGGTTGACCACCCATACTGTAAAAATGGTTCACTTTGCCAATGTCACCCCTGTTTCAGGGAATGTCGGCAAGAGTTGCAGGGCTTATGTTCATTTGAGGTTTGGATTTTATTTGTAAGTACACAATCAGCATTTGTAAGCACGAACTACACGTGTTTGTTTGTGGGCATACATCTGAGAGCTTTGAATGAATATATCCTTGCATCTTACATTATAGATTATAGATTATTATTTAATCCATAGCTGATACTTCGATCATTGTTTTTTTTGTATGGAAAATTCAATTAAGGTAAGGGCTGAGCCATTGATTTGTTGTGTGTGAATAACACCGTTAAAGATGTAAATGAAACTACAAAAATAAATGTAATTAAACAAAACTATTAGTAGATTTTGTAGGGGTTGTGTATTCACACAGTGAAAATTCATTTTGTTAAAATAAAGCTATTTTTTGTTTAACGTAGTTTATTTTCACAATAATATTTTATATCTCGAGCACTTTCGACCATTAATATTCAGGTCACTCTTGATAATGACCTGAATATTGATGGTCGAAAGTGTTCGAGATATAAAATATTATTGTGAAAATAAACTACGTTAAACAAAAAATAGCTTTATTTAAAAAAAATATTAGTGTAGAAAAACGTGATTTAAAAAAAAAAGTGATCATAAAAAAATTTGAAAATGAAATGTTTGCAAGCTGGAAAAATTAATGCCGAGACGTGTCCAATCTAAGTTGCGCGCTTCATATGGGACTTCATTCCGCTTCTTTAGCTTTATTTTTCCTCGCAAGATTTCAGCTGCTTTAGGAGAAATGGAGTTTTCCCAGCACGTACCTATTCAGGCTTTCCTTTTACATGTACCTTTTAATTTACAGGGAATTTTGAAAAGACCGCGAAAAGTGTTAATTTTGAAAAAAAATATACCCACAGAATAAAATAGAAATTATAAAATAATGACGTGTCGATTTGAAAACGTTTTGCTTGGTGAAATGATTAGTTGGAAAAAGGCGCTAAGCACTATAGTGGTCAAAATGTGAAGAACAGAAATACGTTTTTGAGAAGTTAAGAAATAATAAGATTTTGGACAAATCAACGCAGTAACTTTTTATGCAGCTTACACGACGTTCTCATCACAACCCTACATTTTATAAAAAACGTTTATCAAACATGCATGGTATTTAGTTTATTTTTTACTTTTCAAATCCAGCTTGAAGTGTTTAAACCAGTTTTTGGCTGGTATTTTAGACTTTGGGCCGTATTTTAGTTACCTGTCTTGATGTATAGAATTAAACTGCATACTTTGTTTGATTATATAATATTTCTGGACTTAGCTAGTACCTTATTTTAATCAAACATTTAAATATTGACAAGACTGCAGTTACTTTGTAGTATAGAAAAACATATTCAGTGAGTCGTAGTAACTTGGTCGTCACTATAAAAAGAGTGCTTTTTCAAGTAAGACCCAGTTGTTGTAAGGCTGGATGCATCTTTGTCGACTGATACGTCTTGTTAAAAACATGCAATTTTTTTAACACAGCAAAAATCATGTTTGAAAAGCAAAGAAATTTATTTTTGTGCTTCAATGGGAATTGAGCCCAAAACCTTCCGATCATGAAGCTGTAGCGTTAGCGGACCGATTTTCAGACTATATTGACTGACACATAGAATACACAAAACAGACCTTCAGAGTCTGGAGATTATATGTATGCGTCGTATCATTACAGACCCTGAATACCGCAGGTTAAAAGGGAATAACTTGAATAGATCAAGAATTTCCTACAAAATTGTCAGGTTCGGAGACCGTGCTTTCAGCACAGTGACCGGTCCGTAGTTCAGTGGTAACACTTCGGACTCTGAATGGAAGGTTGTGGGCTCGAATCCCGGCGGAGCACAAAAAATATACAATTTATATTTTTAAATTTGCTCTTCGCTGGGTTGAAAAATTCCTAAACCTTTACCAATGACCGGTCACCAAAAGTCCATCCAGCCTTACAGCAACTGGATCTTGCTTGAGAATTGGCGCTTTGTAGCGAGGACAACCAAGCTCGTAAAAAAGGTTTTTAGCTCAATTGGTAGAATGCTTGCATTCCATGCCGATAGCAAGGGTTCGATCTCAAGGTTTACTCAGCCATCACAAGAAATGAGAACCAGCCCACCCGAGGGCTGGGAAACTCCCACTTTTACTGAAAGTGGTTGGTGTGAGGCCGGCCCCCTTACCCGTAAAAATAAATAGGTCCCGAATCGCTACATGCGACTCCTTCGGGGATAACGCAGGCAAGAAGTTACACTGATTGTGTAGCTTAGTTGCGTTGCGACACCACTGAGCTGGAACTTACTGCCTGCACGTCCAAAGAAGTCTCCTACAGGATACAGGAAAAACCTCAAGACCGTCTTGTTTGCAAGATCGCACCACGAACCTTTGAAGCGACTGACGTCTTACAGAAATCTCAAGAGCTACCGTAGTATAACATGAAATATGAAATATCGTGTCTTATAACATATAGTTAGCTACCCACTGTTTTTGTACTCATCTGTAATAAGTTGTACAGAAATCTCAGCGTACAGAAATTTCACTTCCTTTACTTTAGTTGTACGAGTTTATGTGTCTTTGAACCTGTTTTGAATATCCAGATATAAATGTATTATTAAGCCTGTGGTAAAGGTTTCATATTTTCCACAAAATACTTACATATCAAGCAGAGATGAGCATTCAATATGGGTAGGTATATACGAAGGCAACATACGGAAAAAATAGTTTATCCTTGAAGATTAAAAAAAGAAATATATTGTTGAGTTTGGCATTGTTTCAACTCAAATCTATGAAAAAGTTATACTTAATTTTTTGCTGATGGTCAGAGAGTTAAAGGAAAACTGTAGTATTCTAGAGATACAGGTTATATTATTGAAATGAGCGAACCCTATGGAGATGGCTGATAGTCGCTACAGAGCTAGACGCGCCTGCAGCTCCAGACGGTCGTCTCGTGGTTTGCTTCTCTGAGTCCTCAATGGACCAAAATCTGCCCTGGTCATAGTGCTGCACTTGAGAAAAAGACGATACTCTGTCTTCTGCAAACGAAAACGTACGGCGGTAATAATCATCTGTTCAAAAGTACGAAAAATGTGTAAAACGCTTTGCAACAGACACATCTAAAATAGCATACTTAGGCCCGGTATATTGAACTGTAGTAATATTTTAGTTAACTATTACTTGAACTTTCATTAAAAATACTTAATCTCGAGTTAACTAAAACCGAACATTACCGAAGTATGAGGCCACGTCCCCAAGTCTTGGAAATAATTAAAATGCCATTCAAAAGCTTTAAAACAAACAACTATTCATAAAAATCATATGCCTAACCTTCATTTAGCTAGAAAACAACACAAAAAATGTTCAGAGTGCAACAATTTTGATGTATCCTTACATTAAAAAAGAACAGCTGCTGTCAGTGAAGCGCCGCCATCTTGAAAATCGAAAGTTAAAGTTACTAAATATTTACTGCCGAAATTCGGTGAGTGAAATATTATGATGATTGAGCTAAAATTGCATTTTAGTTAACTTAAATATACTTCAAAATACCAGGCCTTAGGGCAGTTATCTAAGCATTTTAAGTATCAAACTCTTACAGTATTTCTCTAAAACTATTTTTAACATTTATTCCAATTTTCGATTGAATTAGTTAGACAGCTTAAGAAACGCGAAACTTCACATCATCTACAAGTTCCCCAGTGTCTCAACGTATATAATATTGCTATAATATTGCTAAGATTGAAATTGGCATAGAATGTTAGATTTTCTTTCTGGGAAGTGGAGAGGTCCAAGTTGTTTTGAAAGGATGGAGTGAGGAGAGGTACCACATAGTTTTTCCAGGTGGCAAGTTGGAGGACGGCTGCGTGGAAGTTGAAGGCAAAGCATTTGAAAAAGCAGTTCCATTGGAGAGTTGATTTTTTTAAATCTTAGTTTGACCTTTACATACCTACGCTTAAATTTCCGTCTCATTTTTTTACGCAGCAAATACCTAAGAAACAAAATAACTAAACAGTGTTTATTTATTGTGAAAAGTAGAGGTACTCTTTCTAAGAGAATAGATCTGTACATAATTTAATTCACTTACTCGTACATAAACCTACGCAGCAATATATGTTTGTAGGAACTTATAAAAATAGTTTCGCTTGCTATCTTAAAAATAGAATACTTTTGCATAAATATACTGGTAGGAGTTCCAGAGGCAAAAGTTAGCAACAAATGAAAAACAAAATTATGCATTTTTATTGGATCCGGCCACCATTCCGCTAAGGGTGGCCAGCACCTGCGTAGATTTGTCTTCACTTTTTTCTCTTCTTGCACGCTTCTTTCATCTCCTCGCCATTGATCACTCTCCTCATACATGCTCTTTTATTTTTCTTACTCTGCAGATCCCAGTAATTTTCTTTCAATCTTACTTATTTGATACATTCATTCTTTCTTGGGTCTTTACCTTCTAACATATGCTTACTTTTTGCTTAAATATCGGTCGTTCATCGTTCTTTTTTTTTCTAGACAACCATATTATTTTACTCCCTTGAAATATCTTTTTAGAAAGTCTTATCCATGATCGGAGAGGGCCCTTGAGGTGTGACACACACAAAAACGGCGCTCTCTTATCATTTGTAATTTAAAATAAATTAGCCTGATATTCTTCTATATTCTCGTTTACATTTCACTCATTTAACCTAGTCTCATTTCAAACCCTATCATTCAGAGCCATTAAGAAGTACACTTATTTCCATTAAATATTATATATTTTTTTCTTTTTCGAGTAAAATTTTAAATTATTCTGCCATACATTTGTCTCTATTGAGAGATTGTAGTCAGACGAGTAAGTATATGTACATCAGTCGTTGCTTAGTTTTAATATTGCAGACTGCTATTCCAGGTACACGGTGTGCTCAAAGCAAAGCTTAAAAATGCAGCCTAATTTTCATTATGCTCTTGAGTAAATATTCTTGTAACTATTTGAAGACCGGTGAAAATTTTTTTCTCAGTTTTACAGAAAATGAATTTTGCATGGGTTTGCAGCAGTGCCTGTAAAACTGTGTACCTTGTAAAGTTTAGTCTAGCTTCAAAGTGTTCATTAAAAATATATTGCGTGTTTTTACCTCTACTGATTCTTATTTCTTTACAAAAATACAATTATATCTAAGAAATTTAAATAAAAAATGAGTTCATTTATTCGAAATAAAAACCCTATCTTTAAATCAACATAAATCCTGTGACTCTTGCCACCCTTCCTTGAAAAAGAGGTGACATCGGCAAACGAGAATATTTTTTGACAGTATGGATAATCAGACTCATACGCACCTACCTATAAGTCCAGTAACCTACATCAATTGTTTTTAAGATGTTTTGACTTGACTGATTTGATTTGATTAAATTCTCAACCTTTTAAGTGCAAATAAAATATCAAGCTTATGAGTATTTATTTGTTTTTTTTTAATCCTACAATCAAATTATCCCATTCATATTCATAAAACACATGGACTCCCTTTAATATTTTTTGTGTGCGGGGAAACTATTCACAATGTTGGAATGTAAAACCTTCGGCAGACACAGTTCGTAAGCCACGAACAAACTTGCTAAAGACCCTCTAGCTGTGATTCATGGAAAACTATAAAAACATATTTCACCAGTTCATAAAATTATTTCCAGCTCGAGGCTAGAAAGGGATTCATTAAGGTTTTTGTTCAGAGCGTTTCTGTGAAACGAGAACCATTAGGAACTATGAAAAGGATCGCTTTAAAGCAGTGGAAATGCGGATTCGTAGGAAAGTGAATAGAACATCGGGGGTTCAAAGGAAGTCGAACGAGAGGCGGTTGTGGGACCCAGCAGAGAGAAGAAGGCTTATTAGTCATGTATTAATGAGGAAAGCAAAACTCGAAAAGCACTCCGTAACATATAATCGAAGGAAAATTCTTAGGAAAGAAAACTGGAATCGCAAAAAAAGTTAATATTAATTGACTCCTAGGTATCACTTCATAGTTAAAAGATGGCAACCAGCAGAGACGTGTACCTATCATGACAAAAAGGAGATGATGAGCATAAGATCTTTTATCATTAAGATGTCACAATTGTGACTTACAGATCTAAAAGTTGAAGGTTTTCATAGTTGCTTCTAGAGTCTAGATCAGGCCTGTCCAACATACAGCCCGTGGGCCACGATGTGGGCCCGCGTAAGCCTTTTATCCGGACCGCAACGACATCAATAGTTATTGCGTAATAAGTTCGATGATCTATCTAAGGCAGCGGTTTTCAAACTGTGGGGGGGGGGGGCGCCGGCCTTATTTTTTTTTGCGTGCCTATCCCCCCCCCCCCCTCGGGACGCGGTGTTCCTAAGCGGTCACCCATCCAAGCCGGTACTTTCAATATGGTAGGGTCGTTGGTGAACGACATTGGATTTCACATCGTGAAATCAAAACTGAAATATACTCGTAAGTTTTGATACGTGAGTAAGTGTGTTCACAATTATTTAAATTTTATCTTCAATGTGTAAGGAAGAATAAGTGAACTTTCATTTTCTTAATAAAAAAAATACATAACCCCCAATTTTAATTATAAATAATTTCAATATTTTTACATTTTTCTTCACACACATGCACACACATGTCGTCACACATGCACACGTACACTTTTCCGATGCCACATTGGTTTCAGGGAAGGTTGAGTGGCAAGAGTTGCAGGATTTGGGTTCATATGAGATTAGGGTTTTTATTTTTTTTTGTATGCATTCAGCATTTGTAAGTGTGTACATACATGTGTTTGCTGCCCATAAATAATAAATCTTATATGTGATGTATTATTGTGATTTAGATTATCAGTAAATTTTAATTTTGGAAAATGAACCTTGATACTTATTTAAATTAAGCTGACCAGTCAAATAAAATGCAAAAAATTACAGGAAATTTTTAAGAGGGTTCTGTACGGTCGATAGCTCAGTTGGTAGAGTGATTGCATTCCATGCCGTGGGCTCGGATTCCAATCCCACCGAGGGTGTCAGAAATGATTTCCCGTTTTGGTGTTTATTTCAAACCCCAATAGAAAATACCGGCAAGGTTTACTCAGCCTTCACAAGAAATGAGTACCAGCCCTCTCGGGAGCTGGGAAACCCCCACTTTAACTAAAGTGGTTGGCGTAAGGCCGGCCCCCTTACCTGTAAAAATAAATAGGTTCAACTCGCCACATACGATCACTTCTGGGATAACGCGGCAAGAAGTTACACTATATGTGTAGCTTAGTTGCGATTTTTTGCGTTCTCAATGTCAAAAATAAAAATAGCTAATAAATAATAACTCAAAACATTATGATACTTCACTCATTTAAAAAAATTATAAAGAGGAAGGCAATACCTACACCGACTTTTTTTGTCTAACCATAAACAGGTTAATATTATCATATAATAATTCATAATATTTCTTAATTAATAATTAAACAATGCTTTCCGTTAAACCAAGGTCAAAGCTATCGCCAAAGGGCCCGATAGGACTAAATCGAAAGAAATGACTTTTAAATACAGGTATCTAATTATTTGACAATTATATTAATTATATCAATTATATTCCTTGACTTATAGGTTGGTATGAGGCTGACCACCCATACTGTAAAAAATGGTTCACTTTACCAGTGTCACCCCTGTTTCAGGGAAGGTCGGCAAAAGTTGTGGGGCTTATGTTCATGTGAGGTTTGAATTTTATTTGTAAGTACACAATCAGCATTTGTAAGCGCGAACTACACGTGTTTGTTTGTGGGCATACATCTGAGAGCTTTGAATGAATTATATCCTTGCAACTTACAATTTAGATTATTATAGATTATAGATATTAATTTTAAAACTAAACAAATTTCAAAACTTAATTTAACTCGGATATTTTACGAACCGTTTAGAGAGAACTTACATCATTCTCGACGTTTCGTCGGCGAAGTAGCCAACGTCTTCAGGAGAACATCCTCTCTGTACGATGACTGAGGATAAACAGGTAATTATTTGTTACCCGAAGATGAATGTTCTCCGAAAATGTTTGTAATGACTCAAAAAATAACAATAAAAGTGAAATAAAACAAAGTCATTTTTTTCATGTAAAAAATAATATCCCACAGCGTTTCACAAAAATCTTTTGAAAATTAACTATATTTACGTATTTAATAAATAAAAAAATGTCCTTTTCAGTATGTATCTAAAGCGTCACACAGAGTAATGTCTGATATTTATTTAGAAAGCATCAAAATAGACTTGTTGAATAGACTTGCGAACACGTCGTGTGTGATAATCAGGGCATTAAGTTTAGTAGACATCTGTGAATGGGGGCGCTGGAGCTTCCAGAGACTCGCCAGCCTCGGACGTAGCTCACACCCATGGATATATAGAACAGGATGGGCTAAGAAATCAATCCTTTGAGATTTAGCAATGCGCTACCCCACTCATCCAAATTCATTAAATCGGTAACCTTCCAACTGTGAACAGGTGTGTTACCTAATTGGAAAAAAAATACATATAAATGCCAAACTGGGTATTTTCTAAACGTGCCAACAAATGAGAGTAAATGTGTTATAGAACATGGAATAATATTTCACTATAATCACTATTCTATATGATTACGTTGATAAAATTTATTTTTTGTTTGTCAAAATATTTTGTTCGCGAAAGTGACAGCCATTTCTAGAACTAGTGATGTTCAAATATATAGGTACTTGCTTCTTCAAGTATGTAACTTCTATGCTCACGGTAATAGATACTTGTGGAAATCATCCCGTACACAATGAGGTGGGAACATTTTTGAATTCGGAATTTATCAGATATCTTCATACTTGCAACAACACTACTAACAAATCCGTTACCATAGTGATTTCATGTGTTTCCTTGGTGATTTGTAAATAGATTGAAGACGGAGTAGAGACACGTTGCTTACATAGAAAATGAGAAAAGCATTTCATATGTCGTGATCGAGACAGCATTATAAACAGTGTATGGTGTCAAAGACGGTGAATCATGTTGATTGGTACTAAATCACATGTACGACCCCTCCATTTAATACTTCCTCCATGCTCACACCAGACATTTACGATTTCAAATGGTTTGACATATTAAAATGCGCCGCTCTGTGCAGTTTGTCGCGGTGCATGCAGCAGAGCTTTGGTGGGTATACAATGCACCCGTCCACGTACGCCGCAGCTGTGATTCTAAAACGTTTTTAAGTCCGGTCGATAGCTCAGTTGGTAGAGTGCTTGCATTCTACGCCGTGAGCTCGGGTTCGAATCCCGCCGAGGGTGTCAGAAATGATTTCCCGTTTCGGTGTTTACTTCTAACCTTAAATAATAAAAAACCGGCAAGGTTTACTCAGCCTTCACAAGAAATGAGTACCAGACCCCTCGGGAGCTGGGAAACCCCCCATTTCACTGAAGTGGTTGGCGTAAGGCCGCCCCCTTACCTGTAAAGATAAATAGGTTCACTCGCCGTACGCGACCCCTTCGGGGATAACGCGGCAAGAAGTTACACTATAAATGTAGCTTCTAATCTAATCTAATCTAAGCTGCAAAGATATATATCATTTAAGATTTATACTAAATGCATTCCCACAAGCAGATATGTATAATTTCGCGCTAACACATGCCGCATGTGGACCTACAATATAAAAACCCAATCTCAAATGAACATAAGCCTTGCAACTCTTGCCGTCCTTCCCTGAAACAGGGGTGACATTGGCAAAGTGAACCAATTTTTATATTATGGGTGGTCAGCCGCATAACAACCTATAAGTCAAGGAATTGCTTAGTTGCGTTTTTTTTTTAATTCTTCTATAGTATCAACTGCATGCTCCGAATCCCATGGATAGCTTAACGTACCAACGAGTCCTTTCGTCGGGAGCTACGTTTGGATAGATTGACTCTAGCCTCTTGTTCATTCACATGCATTATTTTATTGCCTGATTTGAAAAGTTTGCATTATGTAATGGCAAAGGGTGCCATACAACTCGATTCCCAACGGCTTCACTTTTTAAATGAGGCAACAAAGTAGTTGAAAAATATAGGCACAAAAGTAAAAAAATACATTTAAAACCAAAGAAACAATACATATTTTTTCCCCATTGAAACCATGCAGTCTACTTTATTATCATTTTTGCCTCATTTTAAAAGGGAAATCGAAATGAATGGCACGCTTTGCCACTACAGTATGTATATTATCTGTACAATAATTTTAATAAAGTATTTTTAAAACAATTTAAAATTCTTCCAAACTAATCTGATAAAACTCTTGCAAAAAAACATTACTTCGGGTGTTATATTCTTTACAAAGCACCCCTTGTCTACATGTTTGCGGTACCCTTTTTGAGAGTCACTGGCCTACTAGAGTATGGTTAGCAACCCTCTGTGTGCGACTTGGGGGTTGGGAATCACCCAGGCAACCGATGGTCCCTCCCTCGGGCGAACACAGAGAGGGTGGTCGCGAGTATGTAGGTACGGACAAATGCAAAGTGAATGTAAAATGTTTGTTTTGGCTGCATACATCACGGCTGCAATTAAGCAGGCAACCGACAGACCAGATAATCGATAGTCAAGAATTTACTATCGATTATCTGAGTTGCAGAGTAACATGTAAGATTCACGCAAGCAAATATATCGCAGGTTTGCGTTTAACATTTATTTTTCTAAAAAAAAAAAAAAAATGTAATTTGTCATGTATGTTCCTTGAGTTATAGGTTGTTATGCGGCTGACCACCCATAATATAAAAATTGGTTCACTTTGCCAATGTCACCCCTGTTTCAGGGAAGGACGGCAAGAGTTGCAAGGCTTATGTTCATTTGAGATTGGGTTTTTATATTGTAGGTCCACATGCGGCATGTGTTAGCGCGAAATTATACATATCTGCTTGTGGGAATGCATTTAGTGTAAATCTTAAATGATATTATATATCTTTGCAGCTTAGATTAGATTAGATTAGATTTCTCATTTCCGATAAACAAAAAACTAGATTTCCGTCTTTAATTTTATATGAGTCATATGAAAACCTTATGGTAATGTGAACTTAATTAAATAGTGTAGAGTGAAAAGCTCAGTTGGTAGAGCGCTTGCGTTCAAAGCCAAACGACAAGGTTTTGATCCGCACCAGAGATGTCAGTAATTTAAAAAATATAATCATTATTATTTTCAGAGTCAGTGTTTATTTTATGTGCCTATAATCTATAATCTAAGTTGCAAATATATATTAACATTTAAAATTCATATTAAATCTCTAATGTAACATATCTTTGCAACTTAGATTAGATTAGATAAGATTAAGTTGTTCTCTTGATAATTGTGTGATGACATCGAAAGCGATCGTGGAAATAAATCAAATCGTGTAGAAAGACTTTTTGTAAATTTTATTTTCACATTATAATTTAAAATTAAACTTCACACTGTCACACAAACCCTTCAACTTTTACTTCTTTTATTATACAATCACACGGTCGGTCTTTCATCTCGTTGGACAGCTGATGTTATCCAAAAATTATATTTTTATGGTTTGTGTATTAACACTGTCAAAATTCATGTTGATTGATTTATGTTTTAAAAACAAACTAATCTTTGATTAAAACATTGTTTTATTTTCACACACGATATTGATTTTATTTGAATTATAATTCACAAACGTTTTCGACCTATATGGTCATCTTCAAGTAGGATTACAATTTATTTATTGTAATCATTATTTGATTGTAATCCTACCTGAAGATGACCATATAGATCGAAAACGTTTGTGAATTATAATTCAAATAAAATCAATATCGTGTGTGAAAATAAGACACTGTTTTAATCAAAAATTAGTTTTTTTTTAAAAACATAAGTCAATATCCAAGAAAGTAAAGAAAAGCCATGACATAGTCACCCAAAATAAGAGCAACCGAAGAAAATATCGGGAGGTTTGTTTCCTGAAACGGTTGACAGAAGTTTGAGGGAGTTGAAAAATAAGTCATCGATAAAGAATTGACAATTATACACAGCAACGCAACGCAACTTAGCTGCACATATTGTGAAAATTCTTAACCGCGTTGTTCCCGAATGAGTGCTATGTTGGCAGAACCTATATTTTCAAGGGTTAGGGAGGTGGCCTTACGATCACGCAATTCTTCAAATGGGGGTATCTCTGCTCCCGATGGGTATGTTCACATTTCTTGTGTAAGCTGAGTAAACCTTGCTGATTCTAGGATTTCAGATCAATATTTAATGTACGCCCACCAGCAGACACGTGAAAGTTTTCGCTTACACATGCTGTATGATGACTTACAAAATAAGACTGGAACCTAAATTGAACAGAAGCACTAAAAATCCAGCCACGTTTGCCTAAAACAGGAGTGACATTGGTATAATTAACGAATGTTTACAGTGTGGGTGACCAGCATCATACCAACTTATTAGTCAAGGAACATGAGCAAGAAGAAATCCAAAAAATGTTGTAGCATTTTACTGTTGCAACAATAACCAGATTTACGGTTAATCGGCTTGGTTAATGAACTTTGTTAAATAGCGTCCAAAAAGTTAGCTGGATAAACTGAATTAAAGCCATAAAATATTATGAATTTAATTATGCAGTTATGACCTGTTCGTGAAATTCTCTACGCTTGCAAATATAATTAACAAAAATATACATATAAATTTATATAAAACATGTATTTTAATTGTTTAATTCGAGCGTTTGATTAAAATGCCAACCTTTAATAAAATCAATAGCTGATAGGATCAAACGTGTTTGTACTTTTTCATTATAATTTGTGAAAATAAACAGCGTTACTAAGTAGTACCAAACATCCCAATCTTTTTTTTTTTTTCAAAAAATATTATCTCTTTAGAAATTGTTATATAAATAAAATATATAAAAACCTAATATGTTCCGATGTACCCTTGTAAAAATGAAATTCATTGTCATAAGAATATCGTTCATTGGTTTAAAAAAAAAAAAATTTTTGTGGAACAGCATAGAAAATAACAATAACAATTTAATTATACAAGACACAAATGGCTCGACTTAAATTGATAAATGCAACGAGTTCTTCTACAATAAACTGAAATGGTTGGTTGATTTTTATATTTTAGAAACAAAATTCTAATGTAACACTGTTTCTTTTCACAATATAAATGGTTGGAGTTTGACAAAGCGCTTAAACTAAAAAACAATTAATATTCTTACTCTAAACATCTATAAACAAATTGTTCAATAGCCCGTTTTTATGTAATTCAGTTTTATGGAATAGCAATGATTTAAAATCAATGTGTTTACGTAAAACAAACACATAGACAAGAGGAAAAATAAATTCTGTGCACTGTTGTATTTTTATAGTATGGATTTGTAAATCTGCATTGATTATTTGACCAACAATTTTTGTTTATATTTAAAACAGTTTATTTATTGATTAAACACTTTCATAAAGAAAAACTGAGGAACGTAATTGCGCCACGAAGTTTGAAAAATTGTACAATCACTGCATTCCAATAATAATAATAATACTATGAGTAAATACTGCGTTGAATCACTGCATTAATGTCGATCCACGTGAGCGTTGTTATGACCGGCGTTCGTTGTTATTATTTTTTAACTCACATTCATAGTTCAGGACTGTTTGAGGTTGTGTACTGAGGTGATGTTTTAGAATAAGATGGACAGCGATATCATTTGCAGGAGGCATAAAAGCAACAAGTAGTAGGGTTGGAGCCACAGGTAAAATGGAACATCAGAGAGTGGTGGTCGCGCGGGGAAGGTTCACTATAAACCGAGGGGTGTGATTGTGAGTTGTTGAGAGGAGATTGAGAGTGGAATGACTTACTTGTTTTGGGTGGCGGGCTAGTTGGCGCTGACCACGGGCGCCATGACGATCGATGTTTGTCCGCGGAGCAACGTGAGCGCTGCGTGCTTTCGCCGCGGGCTACCGCTCCCTTGTACGCCACGCGGCGGCGCAGCTTTCTGTTCGGCAACTGGTGGTGGTCGCGCAGGCGCGTGTTCATCCCTCACACGCTCGGCTTGCAGCTCTCCCCTCCTGCCTCCACCCTCCTACCCTGCGCTAGACTTGCAACCCCCTGCCTTCTCTCCCCCTGTATTGGGCTCTAACCCGCGCTCTTCAGGCTTCCCTCCCCCCTGTTTTAAGTTGGAAACCCGCGTGCCTCTGGTTTCCCTCCTCTCACGTTTTAGATTGGCAACCCGCGCGACTCTGGCTACCTCTTCCTACGTTTTAGGTTGGCAACCCGCGCGCCTCTGGTTTCCCTCCCCCACGTTTTAGGTTGGAAACCCGCGCTCCTCTGGCTTCCCTCCTCCCCCGTTTTAAGTTGGCAGCCCCCGCGCCTCTGGCTTCCCTCCGTGTTCGGCTTTGCGCCTCTCGGATCGATTTTCAATACCCCGACACCTGTTACCGAAGCTTATTATGCGCGTCTATCGGGGATGCGAACCTTTCGTCGTTTTCCGCATTATTTTCAGTATAGGTATATCCAAGCGCGTGCACTCTGTAGAGGTAAACATAAGAAATAGGCCGCACTTAACCCTTCAAAAACATATTCGATATATTTTTTTAATTCAATGAATAGCTCGAATTTCAAAACTTTAATTTTAATTCCATATACATATTAACATATCCAAACTGAGGTAAATCTAAAGAATAAAAATTAAATAAAATTTTGAAAAGTTCCCTTGTAAATATTAATTGGCTACTTAACATATCCAAACTCTACAGAGGTAAAATTAAAAAATTAAAATTAAATAATTGTGAAAAGTTCCATTGTTAATATTAATTGGCTATTTAGGATTTTTTAATGAATGACACAACTAAATTTCCAATTTCATTTCACAGTATCCAAAGTATACAACTTAAAGTTTGATTTCAACCACAGAGAATATTAAAATATGTACGGAAACGAAAGGGCTCACTACAAGCGCTGTTTTAGTATACGTACTATTCGTGGGTAACGTTAAGGCTGAGTTTAAAACTTGTGGCTTAGTGTGGATATGTATATTCAAGCACGTGCACTTGGTGAAAAATCGAAAAATCAACATTGTAATGTAAATTCGATAACACAATCAGACACGTATAAGTTCACACATACACATGCCGCATGTGGACTTAGGTAGAACATAAAAGAACATACGCCCTACAAATCTTGCACACCTTCTCTGAACCAGGAGTGACATTGCAATAATTGTGGAAGGAAAATACTTCGCGGGATTCCCAAAAGCATTATAATGACAATAAGAGCATTTTATGTACACGATGTGGGAAAGATTATTGGATATTAGATACCATTTAAAATAAAAATAAAAAATTGCAGGGAATAACTAAATTTAATCTGAGTTTCTCAAAACTAAAATGAACATAAACGCTGCAACTTTTGCTGACCTGCCGTTCAATTTCCGTCAGCACCGTGACGGTAAATTATGTATTGAAAATTCTATAAAATACAAAACGATGGAATATTAAGTGATACTATTAATAAGTACCTGTTTTTGGACAGGTAAAAATAGACACAAATTTATTTTGAAAATAAGAGGGAAACTACACAATAAATAATTACTTATATTAAGAATGTAATGACGAAAGAAAGCTTTTCAGATATTTCAATTTATGAAAAAACTAACTTTCTGTCGGTCTGTTATCAAAGGGTCTGCTTTCTATGGAACATATTTTTCATTAAAATAGTTTCACGTCTGTCGCGCAAATTGTTTTTTTCCCTTCCGTACCCCGAGTATACAACATTTACTCCCATCAATGGCGTAAATCGAAAATGAATGATATAAAAGACGGCACTCCTAGTAAGAGATTAAGTTTTCTTACATTTTTCGACGGGAGCTTACTCCATGTTTTATAGTAGGGGCTATAACTGGTGTTATAAAAGAAATTTCTGTCCGTATTTGTGTAACGGCATTGAGAGGTTATTTTTGTAAATATTACTTTAAAAGAAGGGCGAGTAGGGAAAAGTAATTAGATAAAAAGGATACTAAAAATATTTTCTTTTAGAATGTGATTCGATCTGATTGAACCGTAAGCGATTTGTAAACATTCAATAAAATGTAATTATAATGAAATTTAATTTGAACATTTTAAATATTACTTTCTTATTTTTTAGAATAAAACCAAGGAGATCTGCACATTTATAAAAATCTGGACAGTCAACAAACATGTGATGTTATTCAAAAGGATGCAGGGACAAAAGCTAACTGATGATTTGTTGTTTATTGTTAAGGACGCTTTTGTAAAGAAGTATAACGTTTGGCCGTTGCTGTAGAAAGCGCCAATTCTCAAGCAAGACCCAGTTGCTGTAAGGCTGGATGGACTTTTTGATGACCAGTCCTTGGTAAAGGTTTATAAATTTTTCCCCCAACGAAGAGCATATTTTAACACATAAATGGTAAATATTTTGTGCCTCACCGGGATCTGAATCCACAACCTTCCATTTACGAGTCAGAAGTGTCAACCACTAGACTACGGACCAGTCATGTGAGGTTTATTTTATTTTGTTAGTGCACACCACATGCAGCTTGTGTAAGCGGCGTCTGCTTGTGGAAGTGCATTAAATATAAGCGTTAAATGTTAATTTCAGTTGAAATTCAGTGATTTTATTTTATGAATATGAAATTGTATGAATATAGGGATTAGCTCCATCTCCAGGATGTGACTGTGGGGCGGAGAACCAGACTGTCCAGCACATAGTGGAGGAGTGCCCCATCAGAAGACACCCTCCTGGCCTGAAAGACTTCCTTGAAGCCACGTCAGTAGCAATGAAATGGATGGAGGGTTATGATCACGTTAGGATGTTCACCTCTGACGCGGTCCAAAAACTGAGGAAATTGGTGTTCTTACCAGCCATACGAAAAGTAAAGTAAAATGTTATATGAAAACATACGTACATATCGACGGTTACAAGATAAGCGAAATTTTGATCAAAAATGAGTAATGAATGCTATCCTACTTGAAATTTTTCGCTTTTTCTAATGCACTAACTCTCTAGATCTACGATGATTTTTGTGTTGTTTATGCCCAAGCAAACAACTGCGTTTTCGAAGTATGGTTTTGGTTTAACCGACAAAATTCCTAAAGACGCTTGTGACATAAAAAAATCGTAAAACCACATGAGTAGGAATGCTCATAATTGCCTGAATTTTTTTTAATTTAGAGCCGTTTTGATTTTAACGATATGATAAACAATAAAAAAGTAATGCAATTTTTCTGCAATCTAAAACTTTAAACTCCTCTCCTGAACAATTTGCTTTATGTCGCTTATGCCCTATTGCCTTTCAACCGTCGTTATGTATGTTTGATCTAAGTTTTAAAATATATTAAGTGATTCTCAAAGTTTTCCATGAGTCTTAAGGGCTTTGCATTTAGCATATCAGGATCAAATCAAATAACTTCATATTATTTGTTCTGGTTGCAGTCGCGGAACTGAGCTCCAAGTATAAACTCTACATTTAAACTCGACCACAGTGGCTACCAAATAATGTATGACAGCTAAAACAGCACCTCTTATCGGGTTTTTAATTTGAACATATTTTTGCAAAACGCTATGTCTGAGTTGGGACGTTTAGTGCAATACTTGGGGCACTGTTCTCAACTAAGTTTGCTCAATCCCACTGCGAGACTAACCCCCGTATTCACGATCAAAACTGGCACTTCCTTAAGGGCCAACCAGCGCTTAGATTGGGGAAATTCATTTCAAGAACAATACTTAAGGTAAAATTAGCGCTTAAGCGCTCCAAAAACTAGCACTCAGGTAAGTAAGGTCGACACGTATATTAACCAACGCTTAAGCGCTGTCAGAATATTCCGTCATATTTCATTGTTATCACATTTTTTGTTTGATTGTGAATTTACATGAAAAAATGAATTCTTACTATAAACATGATTTTTACAAGTGTATTAACATTGTTTTGACGAGTTCATTTACATTGCTTGACCATCAGAATTGGGTTTGTTCTCCGGTATGGTCTAGGACCATACTGCAATGACAGATGAACTGTCAAAATATTCCGCCGCATTTCATCAGCACATTTTTTGTTTGGTTGTGAATTATTTACATAAAATAATGAATTCTTTCGATACAGTTGACTTCAACGAGAATAATAACATTGTTTTGTTCAAAAATAGTGTCCCAAGAAAATATATCAGAGACTGTAAAGACCCATTTACGTATTACGAAGAGGAAGAATTTAGAAGACGTTTTTGATTGAAAAAATGCGTCGTTCTGTATACAGTTTTGCCGTTGCTCATTGAGGGTTGCAAAGCCAACGATTTCTTCGATCTGTTATTTTATCTTCTATTACAGGTTTTTCTTTTATCAGAGCCACCAGCAGCTCCTTTTCCGCTGGAGAAAACAACATCTTTTTGGCGCTGAAATCGATCAAAACACTTTACATTGGATATTACATAAATGTATTTTTAAAAACGAATAGAAATTGTAAACAAACAAATTCGTACTTACGGTTTACTTAAAGTAGTAATTGCGTTATACGTACTTATTTGTTGTCAAGTTTTATGCAAAGTTGATATGACATTGAAATTTGAAAGAGGCGGCAATGATAAGAGTGAAGTACGCCGAATATCGGTCGGAAGGTGCTGACCAATTACAGAGCTGGGTTTTTTCGAGAGCCAATGACAAACCCGTACGTCTCCTGGGGGTTGGGCACTACGCTGATTACTGCTTGAGTGTTCTTTGTGAAACAAAACGCTCCAGAATGTCGACCCTTGAGTAAGTGTAGCGCTTGAGTAAGGCACTTAAATCAGTTTTGATCGTGAATACGGGGGTAATCCTCCGAGAAGTGGCTCTCTCGGTACTAAATTAGAGCCACGAAGGCTGCAGCGTCTTACGTTGCAACCAATACCTTCTTCATTATAATGTTATCTGTAATCTAAGTTGCAACGACAGATTAACATTTTAAATTTACACACAATGCACGTCCAAAAATAAACAAGTGTAAGTAAGCGCTTCCCCATATTGTATGTGGAATAAAATAATAAATCATAAACCTTAAATGCACATAATTTCTTGCCACTCTTTTCAAAAACCTAAAAAAGAGTAATAATGGCATTGTAAACTCTTTTTCAAGGCTTTAATTTCACTATTATTTTTATTATTAATAATATACCTTGACTTATACATTGGTATGAGGCTAACCACCTATACTGTAAAAACTTCACTCTGCCAATGTCACCCCTGTTTCAGGAAAGGTCGGCAAGAGTGGCAGGGCTTATGTTTATTAGAGATTGAGTTTTTATATTATAGGTTCACATGTGACATGTTAAAGCTCGAATTTATGCGTGTCTCATGTGAATCTCAAATGTAATATATCTTTGCAACTTAGTTTATATTTAAATACACAATCTAAATCTAAATCTAAGTTGAAAATTTTCAACATTTACTTTTATTATACCTGTATACCCACGCACAGGCTATGCCTATGTTTTCTTTTTTTTTTTTTTTTAATAGAAGCCTCACACCAGTCACGGAGCATAATTCCATGTATGAAAACAATAATCAAAAAAATTGTACAAACTTATCTTTTATTATCTTTTCAAATAAAATTTAACTTGAAATTCGTGGTAGAAACATTGT
This sequence comes from Agapetus fuscipes, assembly GCA_951799405.1. Classification (NCBI taxonomy): domain Eukaryota; kingdom Metazoa; phylum Arthropoda; class Insecta; order Trichoptera; family Glossosomatidae; genus Agapetus; species Agapetus fuscipes. Next base: position 6,949,536 of record OX637332.1, read on the forward strand.
AGTGAAGATTCAATTTAATTAAAAAATATTTCAACGACCTCAATCATCCGATTTCATTGGACCGGTCCGTAGTCCGTAGTGGCAACACTTCGGACTCGTAAATGGAAGGTTGTGGATTCGGATCCCGGCGAAGCACAAAAAAATACCATTTATATTTCGAATGTGCTCTTCGCTGGGTTGAAAAATTCATAAATCTTTACCAATGACCGGTCACCAAGGGTCCATCCAGCCTTACAGAAACTGGGTCTTGCTTGAGTATTGGCGCTCTGTAGCGACGACCAAGCTCGTACACCTCTGCGGCACTACAACAAGTGTCATAGACCCCTAGAGTCTTTAGAATCTAGGGAGTCTCCCGCACAGGATTTCTTAAAAAAAAAAAAAAAAAAAAAAAAAAAAAAAAAAAAAAAAAAAAAAAAAAAAAACACTTTCAACCCTAGGTGATGAGAGACTTTCTTAAGCTGTACAACGAGTGCAAAACTATACGTTCAAACTCAAATACAGCGTTTTTCAAAATATGAATGCAAACTGAAACAGCTCCTCTTTTGAACGTTTTAGTTTTGGTATAACTTTGTTAACACGCTGTGGTTGAGTTTGAACGTGTAGTTGGGGTACTGGATCCGTTACAAGGATTGCATTCGCCTAAATTAGATGTCTTCCTGCCTCCTCTTTCAGTTTGCCTTGGTAACTTTCTCACTTGAGACTTCTCAGTACTCGGTAACGTGCATTACAAAATCTAAGAATCTAGTGTGGTTATACGAGGCATCCACACTCCCCTACTTAACCTTTGTACGTGGAAAATGCATAAGTGTGCAATTCGTATCACACGAATAATGCTTTTTTATATTAAAATAAATAAATAATAAAACGTTAGATTCTTTACTCGTAGCACTATTTATTTATAATGACTATACTGATATATAATGATTATAATGACCACTGATTATATTATGACCACTGATATAATGACTACTGATTTATAATGACCACTTCTTCCTGTCCTTGCATGAAATGAAAGAAGTATGCAAGGACAGGAAAAAGTGGCGGCTAATCTGCAATGCTGATTTGTAATGTTGGTTTATTAGTTTGCTACATTTTTTGCATAATAAATTTTTGACTTTTTTTGTATAGATTTATTTTTAAGGTTTTGTTGTTTTTTTTGTAAACTTAAATGTCATTTATTACTCGTATTCCTTGACTTATAGGTTGGTATGAGGCTGACCACCCATACTGTTAAAAATGGTTCACTTTGCCAATGTCACCCCTGTTTCAGGGAGTGTCGGCAAGAGTTGCAGGGCTTATGTTCATTTGAGTTTGGATTTTATTTGTAAGTACACATTCAGCATTTGTAAGCGCGAACTACACTTGTTGGTTTGTGGGCATACATCTGAGAGCTTTAAATGAATATATCCTTGCAACTTAGATTATAGATTATTATATAGACTATTAATTATTGTAGCAATGACAAATGTTTTCAGTCTACAGGCATCTATAATCTTAGTTGCAAAGATATATTAACATTTGAAAATAATATTAAATGCATGCCCACAAGCAGACACGTGTAAGTTCGCCCTTAAACATGCCGCATGTGGACTTACAATATACAAATCCAATATCAAAAGAACATAAGCCCTGAAAATCTTGCCGACCTTCCCTGAAACAGAAATGACATTGGTGATCATCATCAGGAAAATAAATAAATAAACAGTTGTTGACATGCGCAGTCAAGCATTATTTAAGTGCAAATGAACTCATGGACTACTTAAACAAGTACTTCTTTTTTCAATATAAATAAGATGATAATGATATTTATATTACTTATAAGTACAACAATTTATTTTACAATTTATTGTAATCCTGTTGTTTGTAATTTTGTCCCTAAAATACAAAAAAAAAACATCCCTTCCGATTTTTGTTTTGTAATCTTGTCTTGTGGTTATCTTCTTCGAATACTGTAAGAAAAATGTTGTTTGATTTATTTTAAATCTTGTACTATAATTTGAAAGAATAAACTGTTGAGCACTGCTATCTATAAAAGCAGACTCTTTGAAACCTGTAACACAAACAGAAAAGATTGCGTGAATTTCCCACCATCGCATCTCGTAAATACATAAAACATATAAAAACTAAATCACCCCCTAAGGGGGCAGTTGGATCTTCTATAAATTTAAGTAACGTAATTCACTAATGCTTTATACCAGGGGTCGGCAACGCTGTGCCCGCGGGCGCATGTGCGCCCGCGGTGGCCGTGTGATGCGCCCTTATAAGAAATCATGTTTTTTCGCAAACTGAAAAGATCAAAAACAATTTTGACATAGAAAATTACGATGAATTACACTGGAAAAAATAACCATGAACAACGAATTGAGCCTGAAATCATACATGAGGGACAAAAACTTTTGATACATTGTTGATGAAACCAAATATCCCATTAAAAGGGTATTATCTCTTAAGATACACGTGTATAGTGCATCAACGTACGCATACGAATCCATATTTTTAACAATGAAGAAATTAAAATCAAAATATAGAAGCAGAATGACAAATGTATATTTGGAACATTATATGAGGACAGCCAGATTTCATCAAGTTGTCGGATGCAACGCAAGGCCAGGGATCACATTAATAACTAATCACTAAGTGATTATTTTTTGTTTCATATATTTTTATTTATTTGCAGTAACTATGACTTATATATTTACCTTCATGTATGCCTCTTGCAATAAACATACTTTGTTTTGTATAACATTTTATTTGCGTCAATCATTCATGCGCCCTTCGGGAGAAAATTATTTTAGAATGAGCCCTTAAGCTGGAAAAGGTTGCCGACCCCTGCTTTATACTACGGGTAACACAATGAAAAGTATGAAATAATGAAAAAAAAACACATACATATATGCAGCTTATATATGAACTTGTTATGGACTAAGTTCCACGTCCATAGTCTATATGATATATATGCAAGTTTAAAAAAACTTTGTGTGAATACTTAAATAGCGCCAAGAGACGTTTAATTTATCTTAAAATACCATTACGCTCGAATCCGACAAGCATTAAGTTCGAGGCGGTTTAAATAAGAGAGAGAGAGAGGGCGGCATGGCATGGCGGGGAGAAAAAACTGGAATGGTTCCCGGCAGTACAAAGACTTAGATTACTTTTCCAATTTGAGGGCGACGGATGTAATGAGACTTCCTCTAATGACGCGGAGACGGCGCGCTGCTCCGAATCCCTTCAATTTAAACACCATTGTGTCACACACAAAGGCGAATGCAAACTTTGGCGGTGAAATAAAAAAAAAAGTGTCTGCAGGGGGTCTTAAAACAAAATGAATTAATAACAATTACCTACTTGCGAGTGCATTGCAGAGGCAGCTCTGGAAGCGGTCGATGACGAAGCCCGAATTCTACCCAAAGTTGTGATGATTGAGGTTGTGTTGTGAAGCGACAATAATGATTTTGAAATACAGGCAAATTTATAAAATGTAATTTGTAGTGTATGTTCCTTGACTTATAGGTTGGTATGCGGCTGACCACCCATGGTGTAAAAATGGTTCACTTTGCCAATGTCACCCCTGTTACAGGGAAGGACGGCATGAGTTGCAGGGTGTATGTCCATTGGATATTTGTTTTTTTATGTTGTGGGTTCACATGAGGCATGTACAAGCGCGAACTTGTACGTGTCTGGTTATCATATCTTTGCAACTTAGATTAGATTAGGCGAATTTACATACGCTATTAAATGCTACTAAACTACACATAATGGAGCTTCTTGTCACGTTTTACCTGAACGGGCATGTGGCGACTGGAACCAATATATTTTTACAGGTTAGGGGACCGGCTGACCACATCAGTTGAAGTGGGTGCTTCCCAGCTCCCAAGGTTGCTGGTTCCTATTTGTTGTGAATGCTGAGTAAATCTTGCCGGTATTTTCTTTTGGGTTTGAAATAAACACCAAAACGGAAAAATCATTTCTGACGCCCTCGGTGGGATGTGAACCCAAGCTCTTGGCATGGAGTGCAAGCACTCTTACAACTGAGCTATCGATCGGACTAAGATCAATGCACATTCATACATCTTTTAAATTATCATTCTTGTTCTATTGTCCCAATCTCAGGATTGGTTTGCAGCAATGTTCATTCATCTTTTTTGCCGTTTCTCCCAACAAAAGGCAATTCTCAAAATGGAGTTCATCGAAGGAGGATCAGTATGTAAACAAATGATTAATTTTGCTGGTTCATGGAAAGCCATTTGGACCTTCAATGTGGTAGTTTCCAGTTTCTTCACGCATCCTTTGCCGTTGACAAAATAAGCTGCCCTATTAACCATTTTTCTGGTAAGAAAAAAGTTGATTATCACAGTTGTCATTGCTGTTCAATTTGAAAAAAAAGTATTTATGGATTATTCTGAAAATCAGATGAGACCAAGATATTAATAATAATAATAATAAACACAGAATTTAAATAGCGCCTTTTATGACAATGTGTCACTACAAAGGCGCTTGTCCATATGATTGAACGAAGAGGTGAGTCTTGAGACTTCTTTTAAATTGCGTCTCCAAATCCAGTTCCCTCAGTGTGTCAGGAAAAGCATTCCAGGTCATTGGAGCGGCTGCCTTGAATGCCCTGTCTCCAAAAACAGTGTGGGGTCTTCTTGCTGGGACTTCCAGGCAGCTGCTTCTTGATGCAGCTGACCTCAGTGTTTGTCCACGCAAGGTTATAGTTGTTGGAGACACCAGCTCCATCAGGTACCCCGAAGCACTCCCACGTAGTGAAACATCCTCATTGACGTAGCGAAGTCAACGCTTTCACTTTCACTTTCATCGGCAGATATGGGAGCTGCAAGTAGAACATGGTCAAACCCGAAAGAACACAAAAGCGATTTATTTATTAAAAACATTTATTTATTTGAATTACTGTACAGCTTGTTGCTTCGGCCTGTAAGTAATACCGCCCCATAAATGTGCGGCGCTACATCTCTCGGATCGTAATAAATAAGCACAAAGCACACCGGTTGCCTGTAGATACGAGTGGCACGAAGGTAATCCTGAAGTTTGTAATTCTCCTAGTATTGTGTTATTGTAATGGCGGCTTCTTTACAGCTGCGGTCGGGCGTGATCCGCTTAATTAAAGGGACTCCAAGTTGTTAATATTGCAGAGATTTTGAATGTTTCCCGCCCTGTGTAGGCACAGATACATTCAAGCCTCTACCTTTAAACGGCATTAGATATCGCCATCCTTTCACACAAAGCAGCCACATGAAACCTTTTTTAGGTTGAATAAATACAATATATGAGTACGGAAGGGAAAATAGGAGAACTCGGATGGTTTAGTCAACAGAATGACTGACAAAACAGGTTTATAAAAGAAATGTCAAAGGGAAAACCGAGGAAAGAATGGATTGAACAAAAAAACACCAAAACCAATGACTAAAATTTGTTGAATGAGAAAAAAAGAAAAGAAAGATGTCGATGAAAGAAGTGTGCATGAACAAAATAATGAACAGACATATCTGCGGAGAAAGTGACTTCTATTAGTGGAACAACTGGTAAAGTATTTGTCCAGTAGTGGACAAGCTAGGACGAAGACCAATAATGGTTGAAAGATAAAACTATAGATCATTTAATTCTTGTTGTAGTGTTTGTGAAGAATGGATATACAGATTTTTACAGTTATATTTTACGTGGTATAAAATTTAAATATGTGATGCATAGACATTGAAATATTTTTGGAAAGAATGAAAAAACAAAAATTATATCAATAATAAGGTTTAATTATCACAATCCTACTTAAAAACTGTTATATAATAAATCACGGAAGACTGTTACATTTAATTGAGATAATTTTGCAACAGCACATCGATTCCATTTATTTTCTCTAACAATATCAAGATGTTGTCTAATAAAATCGAAACTTACCAAAATATTTGTGCCATCATTTGCTGGCAATAATTTTTTACAGCCTCAAAGCGTAAGTCCTACAAAGTCTAAGTAAAATTACCATTGCTTGCAAAGTGTCTCAAGGATAATGAGTTCATTATCACTGATTCCTCGTATGTTTTACTACAAACTGAAGGATGCCTTTATGTTGGAATGTGTACCCATGTGTTAAATGAATGGATTGAAAGTAAATACTTTGTATAAATGAGTTTGTGAATATATTCAAATAGTATTTTAGAAGGATTTCTTTTGCAGAATTGAATGACGATGGATTTTTTTAAAGACTAGCGCTGAGTCAGGTATGTGAATTCATTAAGAGCACATATATTGGAATTAATTATGAAACCTGTAACACATGTAAAAAGTGATTATGTGAAGAATATCAAAAATACTTGTTGAAAAGAAAAGAATATTGTTATCTAGTATGCATTAAGAGTTTTTATAAGAAAATAAGTAAGACCAACAAAATCCTTAAAAACCTAAAATTCAATATAAAGTAACTAATAAATTTTGCAGATGACGGTTTGGAAACTATGCAAATATTGATTCGAAGGATAGCAATAAAAAACAGTCACAGTGATGCAATGTTAAGAAACAAAGAGGTAGAAAAAAAACGCAAATGAAGAATCAATTTAAAAAACTTGTTAACAAATTACACCTTAATTTGAAGAACGATTTGAAGAACACCACAAACATTGTATACGCAGCTCATGGTTATTTCTGACTGCTTCTGAAAATATATCAAAGAAATGATAATCTTTAATTGATTTCTCTTAATGATTGAAATTAATGTATTTTTTATTTTCTTTATCAAATACCGTGGAACCTCTCATCATGAGTACCTCGCATAACGAGTAATTCGCATAGCGAGAAAAAAAAGTGAAAAAAATGCTCCCTTAACGAGCGAAATTGTGCATTACGAGCTTATGAGAGCTTATGAAGTTAGATCGTTTTTCACAGCAAGACGTTATGAAGGAGAATTTGTTAGTAGAGCAACAATCTTCTGGCGCAATAAGAGAAATGCTGAAAGCATGGGGAACTGTTTCATCGTACATTCAATGATAATGCTAATGTCACATTTTCACTAAATTTTCAAGAATCGGCTAAATCAAATGTCTTCAGATAACTTTCTAGAAAAATAAATAATTATTTGTCATACGTTCTAATCTAATCTAATCTAATCTAATCTAAGCTGCAAAGATATATATCATTTAAGATTTATATTAAATGCATTCCCAAAAGCTGACATGTTGATTTCGCGCTAACACATGCCGCATGTCGACCTACATTATAAAAACCCGTTAATAAAAAAGAAGCTAGTTTAGATTTGTAAATATTTTTTATTTATGTTTTAATATGTTTTATTTATATTAATTAAATAAAACGCAGTTTCAATTCACTTTTATATTTTTTAACTTTGACAAACGTTTTCGCCTAAAAAAGCATCATCAGGACAATTGATTGTCCTTTTCTTTTAGGTGAAAACGTTTGACAAAGTTAAAGAATATAAAAGTGAATTTAAACTGCGTTTTATTTAATTAATATACAATGGACTTTCACTGTGTAAACCACCAAACCCTTAAAAATATGTTTTATTTATGTTACGATCATTAAGAATTTATAATCACGTAATTTTATTTGAATAAACATTAAGAAAAAACATCACATGGAACACTTTATCGTGTTTTACATTGATTTATATGGGAAAATTTTGTTCAGAAAAAGAAGTGAAAGAAAAAGAAGAGAAAGAGTGTTCACATAACTAGCGAGACTCTGGAACGAATAATGCTCGATGCGAGGTTCCACTGTATTTTAAACCAATATATTAAAAAAAGTTTTTTGAAAACCAAGTATTTCTTTATCCACCTTGGAAGTTCTTGGAATACATAAAAGTTACTTGTGTGCGGATTGCCTACAACTAAGGCGCGAGTGATATTCCATACTACTGCTCACTAATCCTACATTAATAAATGTTTTTATTGTTATTCTTAAAACATAAAAAAAGTGTATCGTAGTAAATATATTTGGAAAATAATTAAAAATAGGTCAATTTGATTTTTACTTTTTATCAATTAAAAAAAGTCTTAGAAAATGATTTTAGGGTAAAAAGACTTCTAGAAAATGATTTTAGGTCAGTGGTTCCCAAACTTTTAATTTCGCGTACCACTCACGAAATTATAAATCAGTGGCGTACCACTGAAGTTCAACAGTTAAAAAATCGTTGAAAATGGTAAAGTAATATAAACTGCAACAACTGTTTATGACAACATTATGTTTATTTATTAATTATAGAAAACAAATTCAATACTCTTAGGACTTAGTGCGAAAAATGGTGCTGCATGTTCGAGACAAGAAAGGAAATATTTGGCTTAGTTGTACTTAATTTTAAGCGCGAAATTGAATAACGTTTTATTTAATTATTTACTATGTATTTCCCATGGCCATGGCTGCTTGCGTACCACCTTAAGAAGCGTCGCGTACTACTGGTGGTACGCGTACCATAGTTTGGGAATCACTGTTTTAGGTAATTATTATTAGAAGCATGTGTACTTTTTTATTGAAGTTTTTAGTATGTGAGTTAAATTAATGATGAAAACAATTTCTGCAAACGTTTTTTTAATGAATACTCTTACCAATAAAACAGTGTCAAACAAACTTTTCTTTGCATCACAATTTTAGTGGTTTGAAAAAAAAAATGTAATTATTTAGACTTAATTTAATTTTCTAGTTCCAACAACTGTAAGTTCATAAAACCATTTTTGCCGTAAATAGGCCAATGATTATTGCTTCCAATTGAGTCCATATTGAAGAAGTCGAGTGAAAGTGTTTTTTTCATATACTCGACAACTGACCGGTCCGTAGCTCAGTGGTAACACTGCGGACTCTGAATGGGAAGGTTGTGGGTTCGATTCCCGGCGGAGCACAAAAAATATACCATTTATATTTTCAAATTTGCTCTTCGCCGGGTTGAAAAATTCATAAAACCCTTACCAATGACCGGTCACCAAAGGTCCATCCAGCCTTACAGCAACTGGGTCTTGCTTGTGAATTGGCGCTTTGTAGCGACGACGATCAAGCTCGTAAAAAGGTCGATAGCTCAATTGGTAGAATGCTTGCATTCCATGCCGAGAGCAAGGGTTCGATCTCAAAAAGGTTTACTCAGCCTTCACAAGAAATGAGAACCAGCTTCCCCGGGAGCTGGGAAACCTCCACTTCAACTGAAAGTGGTTGGTGTGAGGCCGGCCCCCTTAACTGTAAAAATAAATAGGTCCTGAAGCGCCACATGCGACCCCTTCGGGGATAACGCAGGCAAGAAGTTACACTATATGTGTAGCTTAGTTGCGTTTGCGTTAGTAATATTCAGAGAACTTAGCTGAACGCGCCTAAAGGCAGCAAAGTAAGCAAAAGTCGTAACTTATTCATAACTTTAAATAGAAACTGATACAAGGAAACAGGGCAAAGTGAAATCTATGAATTATCGATAAAACTTCTTTTCACGGGAAGTATTTATAAATAATAAGATATAATATTTCATACGGTGAACATGAAATTTTTAACTCAACAACAAAAACATTTTATATTTCATCTTCAAAAGTAAACGTAACGTACGGTTATTGAACAAATTTGAAAAAACCTCTTTATGTCTAGTATTCCGAAATTTTTGTGTTCCTTGACTAATAGGTTGGTACGAGATACAAACTTGTTCACTTTTGCCAATGCCACCTCGGATTCAGGGAAAGGTGGCAGGAGTGCTCATTAAATTCACAAAATGCAATGAGCCAACTAGAAGTTCCATACATAAGTCTATTGGAAGGTAGATTGAGGCAAATATAATATAGAATAAGGTACTATATAACTCATACATCGCATACCTTAAGTCTTGAAGTAACTGGAAATAGCTCTCAGGGAGGTTATAGAGAGACTTTGCTTTAAATTAGACATTAAAGTGAAAAAAATCATCTATGTAGGTACCTTTGCGAAATAATTTTTGAGCGCAATTTCTAATAGTGAAATGAGATCGGAAAATTGAAAAGAGCGCACAAATAAGCATCGTCGGAAAAGCAAACAAATATTTTGTTATGGGTTGCTAAGGATGGCAGCCCCATACAAGACTGAAGTTCTCTCACCGAGAAAAAAGTTCCACATTCAAAAATGTTCCGAGTCCATCGTAAAAATATTTTCAAATTACGAAGTGATAGGTTGTATGTGGCTGACCACCCATACTGTAAAAAATTGGTTCACTTTGCCAATGTCACCCCTGTTTCAGGGAAGGACGGCAAGAGTTGCAAGGCTTATGTTCATTTGAGATTGGGTTTTTATATTGTAGGTCCACATGCGGCATGTGTTAGCGCGAAATTATACATGTCTGCTTGTGGGAATGCATTTAATATAAATCTTAAATGATATATATCTTTGCAGCTTAGATTAGATTAGATTAGATTAGATTAGACGAAGTTCATAAAATTCGTTTGCTGTTTTTCCATCCCAGAATATTGGTTTCATACGCACAAATTATTGCATAGGTTTTCCTATACGTCCTCCCAGTGCTTGTTTGGCTAATTGATGATTTGACTCAAAGAAGACCTTTAAATAACATTGTCATAAGAGTGACATTCTACACAATCTGAATATGTATGAAATGATAGTGTGAGAGTGGTTTTAAATATTTTCAAAAATCAATTTCTAGTATTTATATGACACATTAGTGCAGTACACATACAAACATCGCTCATGTGAAATTACCTCTGTTGTAGTTACGACAAACAAGCACTTAGAGGACGTATACATAGTTGCGGGCCATAATTATCACCTAGGAGCACATAATATAATGTTGTGAAGGTATCATATTATATATTTCTGCCGTAGTTTGCGCTCAAACTAGGACCAACACTTGTAGCTCATTGCTAAACGTGCATTTTATTTACCTACAATTTCACACATTTAAATACAACTCTTTTTTATGTAAATATAAATTGAAGAAACATTGTTATTGTTTTATTATTTGTTAATAATAATTAGTCAATACAACAACTCCGTGGTCCAGCGCATAAGGCGGTAGCACTCGAAATACCTTTTTGAAATAAAGTCAAGTTCGAGTTCCGTCGTATCCTATTGATGTTAACTTTAACACTTGCTCAACATATATCATTGAGAAATTATTAATAAACAATCCATTGAAAATAAAAACAGTTTTGTTTAATGTTTGTTTCTAGCCAAATAAAATACTGTTACGTATATGAGTATGTGTATTTGTCTGTGTTAGTGTAATAATAAGTCTCTAGAAATAAATATACACTTATGTGTATCTATAATATATAATAATCTATAATCTAAGTTGCAAGGATATATTCATTTAAAGCTCTCAGATGTATGCCTACAAACCAACACGTGTAGTTCCCGCTTACAAATGCTGAATGTGTACTTACAAATTAAATCCAAACCTCAAATGAACATAAGCCCCACCATTTTTGCCGACCTTCACTGACACAGGGGTGACATTGGCAAAGTGAACCATTTTTTACAGTTTGGGTGGTCAGCCTAATATAATTGAGAATATTTTGTATTTGTTCGAGATTGTCTGAATCGAATGTTTTGGAAAAATCTGGCAAGTAGCAATTCTCCATGTTTTAAGAATGATCTTTATTTTTAGTATAGGTAAATTGACGACCGAAATCCCATGTAGCGTCAGAAATCATTCGACCGTTTTACCATATAGTGCAAATATAACACGAAACCGTAAGTGATAAAATAAATTGTGCAAAATAAACAAAAAAAACATTTTAAATTAAATAGCATCCGCCTAAAAACAACACAACACACTGGTGAATTGCTTCTTTTTTTACAAACTTAGTTAAAAAAATGAAATAATGATTTCAATTCCATAGAGCTAATTCAAAGAAAAAAATATATTTATACAATTTAGAATAATGGTTATTAAGGTGGATCGAAATCGTTTTTTTGGGAATTTCGATTTTGCGTTTTTGCCAAAAGCTGCTCTATATCAATACAAACAATAAATTGTACTACCATAAGGTCGAAATATTTGATCTTATACTGCCCCAAAGACTCGAAAACTTAATAAAAATCATAAAAACTGCTATATACTAAACATTTTTTTTTATTTATTAAGAAAAATATAATAGTAGTATATTGAAGTTCAAATTTAAGTACACAGCATGATTTTCTATAAATGATAGAAAAAATACCCTTTTATGGCAAAAAAAATTAAAAAATGGCTATCAACAGAAGTCTAGAAAAAAGTGATTTTAAGAGAATTGGTAATCTTTCTTTAAATTGAAAAAATGCATTATTTGTCGTGATTCCAGGTTTATTTCAATGAATCTATCTCTTCTGATAAGACCGCAAACAGCAACTGAAGTTTTTGTTACAATTTTTACTAATCTTTCAGTGGCTAACGTGTAGCAAGAAAAATGGAAATGGCTTGAGATTAGTTCGTCAACAAGCGGTGGATTTTCTTAACAACGTGATGTTAATTAACTGTTCATCCATTTTGTAACAGGCGCCTTGGTCACATTATTTTCGTGCCAGTTTATAAAGTTTTTTATAATTGTTTCCATCAAAATCAAGTTTTGGCCGATCGTAGTTCGAATTGTCAAAATTGTTTCTTGTCGCGTTTCAATATTCTTCACAAGGCTAGAACTCATAGAAAGGCTAAGCGAGTAAGATGTTTGTTGGGTAATTGAAATATCCATTTTTCTGTATAACAGGATGTAGTATCTGCTTTAAATTATCTGTCAAATATCGCGACAGCTAGATTGTCTTGTGTAAGTGCCTAGCACCATTAATATAATGTGGTTAGTTTTAATGTAAGACCACATAAGAGCATCCGCTTTTATTATATAATTGATAATATTAACAGCTTGTCAGAAGGCTAAAAAAAAAACATAAAGCCGTAGTATTCTGTGAGCCATCTTGAATGCACTAGTTTTCCAGGGTTTCTTTTTAATAAGCTTTGAGAACAATATCCAGACTTTATAGTTATTCTCCGTCTAATATGTAGGTACATCACATTGGATAGTTAGAAACGAGACTATTGGAAGCTCTTCACAACTTTTTAATACCTTTTCTATGGGTCCAGAGTAACTTTTTTGTCCACTTGTACAACCATCAATATATTCAAATAATTGGCGCGGCAGTTCGTTGGCATGGAGTTGACAAATACACCACTGCAGCGGTTTTACTAGATATTTTATGTACTGTGACCTTGCATCCTTAATTAAACTAATATGCTCCTGTACAATTATATTTCTCTTATGATCCACCATATTAAAGGTTTTATTTTTACGCCCATCAAAGTATAAACCCAAATCTTAGTAATCAGAATCAGTTGTGACACCGCTGAACTAAGTTCTCTGCTTTTCACGGGCTCTTCTAATTTTATTTTGATCAAAACTTTGGATGAATTGTTGCCAAAACAAGAGCAGCTTCAGTTTTATTGGAAATGCCAAATTTATTCACAGGGTTTTCCAGTATGCCAAAATCAATAGTTTTTAATGAATATGAATACGAAGTTTGAAGTAGCGGTCTCTGAAGTGCTAGTTTTTCTATTACTGTTGAGACTGGTTGTTGAGAGACATCAGTTGATAGGTCAGACAGATTTGGCAATAAACTTGTAGCTTTTTCTTCGTATGTGTCATATTTCTGTTTCCGGTTTAGTTTTTATTTAATTTCTCGCAGCAGTTTTCAAATCAACACTCCTCATGATCATTTATCTTTTGGTTTTTAGATCAATCAGAATATTTTTCAGTTATCGGTACTTTAAGATGTTTTGCATAGTTAAATGAAGCCAATCTGTTGCATTAACATGCTGATATATCAAAAATACACTTAAAAGATCTCTCGCAAATTTGTATGCGCAAAAAATATGAGTAGCGTACAACTATAGTCACATCTCTGAGAGCACCGAATGGGTGACGCGCGTCTGCGCGGAGTAACAAAGTTAGGGGGTGCCTCCACCCACCCCTCTCAAATTAAAAGATACCAAACACGTAATAATAACTATTTCATTCATTTTAAAGAAACAAAATTATATTTCGTTTGATTTTATCCAATAATTAATTCTTAAGCACAGGGGTAAAAATGAGTAGTTTTATGTATTTTTGTAATTTTTCTGATGACTTGGGGCAGTATAATTAATTAATATTTTGATAAGGTTTTTTTTTATATCAGATACTCACCCCATAGAGCAACTTTTCTGCATAACGCAATTACGAAAAAATGATATTTTTTTTTTCCATACATACAGCGATCCACCTTAATGGTTATCCCTCCCCCTCGCTGTTGTTGATTTAATGGATTTGATTTATTATGCATTATGGAATGGACATTTTTATGGAGTCCTCTGCCACTAATCATCCCCAGATTGTGCTGGATAATGATATCTCCCCCCGCACACCCTCTGTGGTGTGTTTCCCCCAACTTCTCCGCTCCTCGACTGAAGCATCGCTTACGTGTCTCTAGACAAACTTGGTAAAGTCAAACATTCTCTTGTTATTGGTTTCTACACTCACGAGGATACGTTGCGCCTCATAGTTCAAATAGCTTTGTGGCAGCGAATCACCAAAAGACTTCCAATTTTGTATTCAACAATGTGAGCTCACCTCTTCTCCTCCAAAAACTTTTTGCACCACAAATCTTTTATTAGTTGCCATTGATTTTTTTTTTTTTAATCGTTTTCAATTACATAATTTTACGAGAAAGCATAAAAAAAAACACGCAGTTTTGTTTTCACATGTTGAGCATTTATTTCCCCTCAAGTAGGTACTTATCAACTTGCTCCTTGACAATTTTGACAATTTTGTACCAGTATCCTCTTGAAAATGACTTGTAAGCAAGTCGAAAGTACTTCAGGTGAAATAAATGATTAATTTGTAAAAATAAACAGTGTTTTTTTTATGTGTGTACTTTCTAATAAATATGAATTTTCACTGTGTGTATACATAAACTCTAAAAAGTTTTCCACACTTTTATTTGCTTGTTTACTGCTGTTAACTAGTTTCTTATAATTTGAAACCCTTGATGTATGCATTCAACTCCTTGTGATAGAAGTAAAGTATACTTGTAGTAGTATTTGTATTCATATTTGAGATTGACGTAGATTAGATAACAGATATATTTATTGTTACGAATTTAGGGTTCAAAATTCTTTCAAATAAAAATGCTGGTCTTCTTATACAGTTGTTTATTTTACACTTTTAATAATTTATTTTCACAAAGAGAGTCTCGACTATTCCATTACACTTGGTTTCTGTTCACTGATTAACTTAGTTCAATGTAGTTGTAAAGCCCGTAGAATACTGGCTCTGCAAGTCACTCGCACCCATCTTATACTCTTCAAAACAGTACAATCCAGATCCATATTCGCTAGACAGTTCCAGAAAGGCGTAGTAATCATTATTTCTCGATGCTTCAAGTATTTTTATTCAATGATTCCTACCCACACAATGCAATACAGAATTCCGATAACTATAACTAATACCTACTTATTTTAAATATTTATATTTCATATTTACATAACATTATGTTTTGGATTCTACTTATATTAATACTCCTTTAAATTTGCAAAGACAATTAATATAATCTAAGTTGCAGGGGTATATGAATATTTAAAATTCAAATTCAATGCATGCTCACAATTGGACACGTGTAAGTTAGCGCTTACAAATACTGCATGTCTACTTAGAAACTAAAATCTAAACGTGAAATAAAAATACTCGATACAAGTTTTGCCAACCTTGCCTGAAACATGATTCCACAAAAAAATGATCATGAAGAAAGTGCACAACGTAGAAATGAAATAGAAAATCTAAAAGAGAAGAAAGAATATACAAACATTTATACGAATATTTTTTTTTGTACTCTATCACCCCACGGAGGAGATACTATTGCACTTCAGTGTATGTATATAATCCTATTTTTCGCTTATATTTTATGCTACCATGTCAAAAACAAACTCAAATTAATGCGAATATTTCCCTCAACCCCTTTGTCGCCGAGCCTCTCACTATCTGTGACCCGGATCTTAATGTTTTTTCTTTACTTTAGTGCACCGGCCAGAATAGGCTTCCCCCCCCAGTCTTCGCCTTCGTACGAATTTCATTCAACTCGTGGTCTATATTACTAATAAAATTTCCACCCGTCGCCCTCTATTGGAATAGCTGAGCTAACACTTCGTGGAAAATAATTTTTCATCGTTATAGCACACACGACTTGACCTTTTGTAATTTTTACGGTTCAATAATAATAAAAATATTTTGAACTGTTATCCGCACTGTCCCATTTTTCATATTTCGGGGTTTTCTTTGTGAATTAAAGTACCACCTTATATTGGCAGTATTTTTTAAAACTATTCCTTGACTTATAGGTTGGTATGCGGCTGACCACCCATACTGTAAAAAATGGTTCACTTTGCCAATGTCACCTCTGTTTCAGGAAAGGACGGCAAGAGTTGCAGAGCTTATGTTCATTTGAGATTGGGTTTTTACATTGTAGGTCCACATGCGGCATGTGTTAGCGCGAAATTATACATGTCTGCTTGTGGGAATGCATTTAATATAAATCTTAAATGATTTATATCTTTGCAGCTTAGATTAGATACGATTAGATTAGATTTCTTATATTCCTTACCACTTACATTATAGATCAACTAGAAATAAACAAAATAATTTCCTTGAATTATAGGTTGGTATGAGGCTGACCACCCAAACTGTAAAAAAATATTCACTTTGCCATTGTCACTCCTGTTTCAAGAAAGATCAGCAAAAATTGAAGGGTTTATGCTCATTTGAGGTTCGGATTTTAATCTGTTAGTACAAATACAGCATTTGTAAGCGCTAACTTACACGTGCCGATTTGTGGGCATGCATTTAATATGAATTTGAATTGTTTATTTATCGTTTTACAACTTAGATAAGATTACATTATATTTTAGTGTAGGACTGTGTTTACATTTCTATCTTCTTCTAGTAGATAAAATTCGTATCCCTTATAAGGAAAAAATGCAGGAAAGCTGTGGCGTGTGAACCTATTTATCTTCTTAGGTAAGGATGTCGGCTTATCGCACATTATTTTGCTTGAATGTAGATGACATAATAAAAATATACCAACATATCTGTTTGGATATAAAAATATTGCAAGTGCACTAAGATAAATAAATTGCAAACCCTAAATCTAAAATTAATTGTAATAATTCCTCCTACAAAAGAATAAAACTGTAACAGAAATTAAAGAACATTTTGAACTATCTTCTCCGAATAAAAAACTGCAGTCACATCCCATTACTACATAAATATGAATATCAATACAATTGGACGTAATAATATACAGTTAAATACAATTTCTCATGAAACTTCAGCAAAAATAATGTTTACCGAGAGATGCCATTAAACTTTTAATCATTCAAATACTCGACAAAAAATCACACAATTAGTACGAATTCGTAGACTCAATATGATTTCATAAAAACATCAAGTCACGACCAAGTTTTTAATTACATTTCGTGAAATATTTTTGTTTGTTGAAATCCCATAGAATACCTACATTGATATATTATAAAATGCTGAAGCAGCGCACCCCAGAGCAGACTCCTTTGTAAGCAAAGTGAAAAGCCCAAGCTTAAGAAAGAAGCTATGCCAAGCATAAAACATGTTGTACATAAACTCCCGTCGAATGCGTAAATAGGAAATGTATGAAATATACAACGGCACTCCCAGTGAGTGATTTAGTTTGCATACATTTTTTCGATTTACGCAATCGAGGGGAGTTTACGCGATGTTTAATACTGGGGGTAGAGTACTCGCGACTGCAACAAGTGGCAACATTCTCGCGCCCGCAGGACGCAAATATTAATCTCTTTTAAAAAATACTCGACTCGGAGAAAAAAAAATTGCCGAGAAAGGAAAGATCTTCAAAGAAAATATTAAATCTTTTATACGGGGCCCTACTAATGACTGCTTCATTAATTATTTTCAGAGCGCAATCAACTTTGACTTGGAGTTTTTATATTGTGTACAATGCCTTCTGAACAATATTTTCAAGACAATTGTGTTCTACGAAAGCAGGATGATTTTTTTTTTACCTCGTGGATATTTCTTATTTTTTCCTTCATTCGTTTCTTGATCTTTTGGTTCCTAGATCCGGATGGTATAACTATTGTTACTTAAAAAAACAACTTTTATCTACTGTAACTGTAACTGTACTGTAACTGTAACTGTAACTCTGTCGCCATTCCGCTAGGGGTGGCCAGAGCCTCTGCAGAGTTGCCTCCATTTTTTCCTATCCTTACATACCTCTTTCAAATCATTCATATCCATCACCTTTTTCATGCATTTTCTTCTTTTACGCTCACTTTGTATATCCCATTCTTTCACAATCTCCTCAATCTGATCACTCCATACTTTTCTCGGTCGTCCCTTCCCTCTTTTTCCTTTCACACTTTCTTTGTATACATACTTTGTCAGTCTATCATCATTCATTCTTTCCACATGCCCAAACCATCTCATCACATTCTTTTGTACCCTAACTTTCACATCCTCTTTCAAATTACATTATTTTTTTACCCATTCATTCCTAACTCTATCCCTCAGAGTTTTTCCTGTCATGCTTCTCAAATGCTTCATTTCCACCGTACATACTTTACTCATTTCGCTATCGTTCACTGTCCATGCTTCACTTCCATACATCAAAGTCGGTAACAATATGCCATTGTGTACCGCCATTCTCAGATCCATCGTCAATCGCTTGTTCTTTGCTATTCTTCCTATTGCACCGACCACTTGCTTGCCCTTACACATCCTATTCTCAAGTTCTCTTGGCATCTTTCCATTCTTCTCATCTACACATGTCTGTTTTAGGAAAAGTTGTGAAAAGTTGCAGGGTTTATGTTTGCATGATGTTTGGGTCATATTTGTTGTTTGCTTGTGGAATCATATTGATAAAATAATTGTGAAGTAGTGGGATACTTGAAGTGAATCTAAAAGAAGGAAATGTGTTAAAAAAGAATAGAAATCAATTCATTGAAGAATGGATGCTATAAGGATAGAAAGAAATGGAAGAAGATTTTCTGAGGCTTTGCCCCTCTTTCTTCCATCAGAATTACGTCAGAGCTACTGTGGCACAGGTAGAATTTTACCTGGTGCAAAAGTGGTATAAACAAGATTTGGGTATTTAAATTTTGTAAGTTGGGAAATATTTTTTTTATGTACTCATTATGTAAACACCATAATACTTTTATTTTTAAGCTTTTTGCTAATTTTATTTTCTATTTACACAGCGAAAATCCATTTGTATTTGAAATATAAAACCTAAATACTTGTTTTTCTCCAGGCAAAACTATATATTTGTGCTTTGCATTTCACTGCCCAATTTTTTTTATTCAACTAAGAGAGTTATTTCAAGGATTAAGCCGCAATTTCAAATCAAATTCTTTAGGATTTCAAAAAGAAAAATGGCTTCATTTCTATATTCTGGGAATTCAGACAAAGGCATTCTACCTTCATTTTAGCCGAATTTTTTATTCCCATTTAAAAAAAAAGAGAAATTTCAACAAACTCCCACATTTTAAAATTGCAGACAGACAACATTTATCTCCTTTGCAATTTTCAATTTTACATTTGGGAAAATGATTCCCTTTGTATACGCCAGTAACAGAGGAGGTGCCTTGATTTAACGAAGTATTTTTTTATTGCACAGAAATGCAATATTGCAGTGTGTGAAGCTTTTATAGAATCCGTGATTGAAGTACCATTTTTATGTTCAAGGAGGGTATAGAATTAAAAATACAATTTTTTATGCATAATATTATATTTTTTGTACAGATTTCTTCTTCAGGATTTGTTGTTTTTATATACCTGAATGTTATTACTTATTTGTATTCTTTGACTTACTGGTTAGTATGAGGCTGACCACCCATAAAGTAAAAAAAAATATTCACTTAGCCAATGTCACCCTGTTTCAGGGAAGGTCGGCAAGAGTTGCAGTGCTTACGTTCTTAAATAACTTATTTTACCCAATTATAATATTTTGATTCCTTGACTGATAGGTTGGTATGAGGCTGACCGCCATATTGAAAAGAATGGTTTACTTTGCCATGTCAACCCTCTTTCAGGGAAAGTCGTTAAAAGTTGCAGGGTTACTGTTTATTTGGGTTTTGGATTTTAATAACTAAATACCTACACTTGCAGCATTTGTAAGTCCGAACTTACACGTTTCTTTGTGGACATGCTTTTAATATAAACATTAAATGTTGATACAGCCTTGTAATTCAGATTACAGATAAATGACACCCACTTTTTGATACAGATCTATGATTGCTTTAGATAAAACGCAAAAACGCAACTAAGCTACACATATAGTGTAACTTCTTGCCGCGTTATCCCCGAAGGGGTCGCATGTGGCGAGTTGAACCTATTTATTTTTACAGGTAAGGGGGCCGGCCTTACGCCAACCACTTCAGTTGAAGTGGGGGTTTCCCAGCTCCCGAGGGGGCTGGTACTCATTTCTTGTGAAGGCTGAGTAAACCTTGCCGGATTAGATGATTTTTCAAATCGTGCCTGATGCTGATTTGAGTAACAAAACGTATTTTTTGTCATATTTCAATTTGCATGTTAAGCTTTATTAAATAAGTTCGATCGATAGATTAGTTGGTAGAGTGTTTGCATCCCGCCCCGTGAGCTTGGGTTCGAATCCCACCGAGGGTGTCAGAAATGCTTTCCCATTTCGGTGTTTATATCAAACTCCGAAAAAAAAACCGGCAAGGCTTACGCAGCCTTCACAATAAATGAGTAACAGCCCTTTCAGGAGCTGGGACACTCCCACTTCAACTAAAGTGGCTGGCGTAAGGCCGGCCCCCTTATCTATAAAAGTAAATAGGTTCCACTCGCCACATGCGACTCCTTCGGGGGTAACGCGGCAAGAAGTTACACTATAAGTGTAGCTTAGTTGCGTTTTTTTTTAAATCGTATAATACTTTTGTATGCAATGTTGTAGGCGTTTAAATCAAATAAATTTATTTTTCACATATTGATCGTCTTTCTCAAGTCAATTTTTCAAATTTATTTTCGACATTTCATCCTCAGTTTGAATACCTTAAAAGTTTGAAGTATACCAGTATCGCAAAACATTAAACTTTTCATTCAAATACAACCTAGCGTGTTTTTAAAAAATGTATGAAAACTGAAACTGAAACCCTAGTGAGCGTTTAAGTTTACATGTTTTTTTTTGTAAATGCTATGGTTCAGTGTAAACGTAAATTTGTATAATTTAGGTTTTCCTATTGTGACCATTTTTTCGTAAATGCGCGACGCTCTCTGCAGAGATAAGTAAAGTAAATTAAACATAGCGAAATAAGATTTTTGCGTTTTTTAAAGTTTTTGCGAAGCACCCTTCTCAAACAATTTCAAATATGAACAAGGAAAATTTGCGAAGAATAATTTACAAAATTAGAAGTGAACAAAATTGAGTCCTTTTTAGTAGGCGTGGGACTTTTTTTTACGAAAACAGGAAAATTTAGCCATTGCATTTACAAAGTGACTATGCACCTCTCCATCAGATTGACCTCTATCAGCTAGGCTCCAGCGCTCAGGCTGTTTTTCCTACGGACCTTAGCGCATGGAAAAAGTCTCGATTATATAAATAATGACCCTCCCTATAATCTAAGTAGTGCCCTTGGAGTGACTACATGACGAAACGGCGCTATAAAGAAATCATCATCATCAAAGATATATTACATTTAGGAGTCATATCAAATGTATGCTCACAAGTAGATACGTAAAAGTTAATCTTACACATGTTGTGTGTGAACTTACAGCATAAAAAAACCCAAATCTTGAGCCCTCCAATTTTTGTCGTCCTTCTGAAAAATCTAAAAAAGGGGTAATATTAGCAAAGTAAACCACATTTTGGCTTCATTCTAATGTTCTGCTTTCGAAATTTTGTTGTTTTGAAAAAAAAAATTGCTTAGTACATAATTTTCAACAGTCCCGCTCTGACGAAAAAAAAAACGTTGGGAAAGCCCCGAAACTTTACGTTATAAAACAGCGCCTCTAGGGAGCGTTTCAGTGTTCATACATTTTCAGTTGAAGTCTATGGTTGAGTTTAAACGTGTACTGCATTGAGTAATAACATAGAAGAGCAGAAACAAAATTACTGCATTGATAAATACTACAGCACACATTTGTCTCAGTCCTGTCAAACGTTGCAATGGTATAGACATACGAAATAAGGGCATTTTGTGTAAATCCATTTTGTGTTTCGACACCCAATTATAACACATGCCATAATGTCTTAAAATAATGCCTTAATCCTTTAAAATTCGTCAATTTTAGCGATCACAATATTTATAACGCGTGTTATCTGTCAATTTTAGCTGTGTTCGAACAGGTTTGGCAGCCATTATTACTCGCAATAGAACCAACTTTCTAAGAACATTTTTACATTCGCACGACTTTTTTTATACACACGGAAATGCAACTGTGAAGTTCTTTTTCTTACTAATGACCATTTTCGTGGAAACAGATATATAATGTCTAGTCTATTTTCTAGTCTAATCTAATCCAAGTTGCAAAGATATATATTCACATTACATATGTACATTCTCACAAGCTGAGTCGTACAAGTTCGCGCTTGCGCATGCCGCATGTGAACCAACAATATATAAACCAAGTCTCAAATGGACATATACCCTGCAACTCTTACCGACCTTCCCTGAAACTGGGGTGACATTGGCAAAGTGAATAATTTTCTACAGCACGGGTCGTCATCCGCATACCAACCTATAAGTCAAGGAATATATACAAAAAATAACATTTCAGACATAAACATTAAAATCAAATATAAATTACAAAATTGTAATTTAAAAAAATACAAAAAAATTCGAAAACTTGAGAAACCTTAGCCCTAGCCGCCAAAATTACAGATCAACCGCCATTTCTTTTTGTCCTTATATATTTCTTTAAATTTATCCAGAGTCTATTTTCGTTTAACAGAATTCTAGTCCCCAGATATCATAAGTCAATGGTGTAGTGGGTATATTATTATCATACATCACCGTGAACTGTATTACTCCAACAATAAATCGGCGGTAGAATCGCTTTAGGAAATCCGCTCTGGCCGGTTCGCATTGTTGCGTCCGCTTTCCCAGCTATTCTACCTCCCGCCATAATCCGCTGTCTCTCGGATTAAAACACACAGTATCATATCGAATGGAATTTTATATTAATTCGTGAAATCCCGCAAAAAGGTGATTGAAACGAAATGTTGTTGAATGCTATAGAAATGTTTTATAAATATTTCCCGTACCTCTCTACGATATAAGCCATTCACTGTATTGCAAGTGAGCAGTGGGTCGTATTTGGATCAAGAGAGAACGTTTTTCTTTAGTTTGTTGTTTTTTGTTTGCGAATTATATACATATCGACGGTTAAAAAGCAGTAATAAGCGACATTTGGTCAAAAAAGAGGTATGAATGCTATCCTACTTGAAATTTTCCGCTCTTTCTAATGCGCTAACTCCCATAGCTCTACGATGATTTTTGTGTTGTTTATGCCCAAGCAAACAACTACGTTTTTGAAGTATGGTTTTGGTGTAACCGACATGATTTTGGCCTCTTTTGTCCTAAAGGCGCTTGTGACATAAAAAAACCATATAACATCGCAAAACCACATTAATAGAAATGCCAATGAATGCCTTTAATTTTTTCATTTAGAGCTTTTTTTGATTTTAACGATATGATATAAAATAAAAAAGTTATGCCATTTTTCTGCAATCTCAAACTTTAAACTGCTCTCCTGAAAAAAATATTTTTTGTCGCTTATGCCCCTTACTGCCTTTTAACCGTCGATATTTATCTTAATATCCGTATATTTTCTTGATTTATAGGATGGTATTAGGCTGACCATCCATACTGTTAAAAAAAGTTCACTTTGCCAATGTCGGTTTATGTTCTTTGGAGGTTTGGATTTTAATTACACAGTACACACGTAGCATTTGTAAGCGCAACCATTCATGTATCTTTTTTAGGAATGTATTTAAAATTAATTTAAATGTTAGTTTATCCGTGCAACTTTAGAACTAGACATGTGTGTGGTAACCATAATGGAAACAGCACAAATTTGAGCTTAGAATTTTTTCCGCGGACAAACGTCATACTTGTATGGGACTACGGTCCTTAGCATATTCGATTGCCTCTTTCGTAACAACCCAGCCGTGTGTCATCTTATTTTTTTCAACGTCAGTTCATGCGTCGAGCTCATTATCAAAACCAACAAGAATAATGTTAATTTATCAATAAACTACGAGTAGGAACCAAATATAGTTTTATTTTCTGTTTAATCTAAGTTGCAAAGATATTATGTTACATTGGGCATTCACATTATATGCATTCTCACAAGCAGACACGTACAAATTCGCGCTTGCACATGCCGTATGTGAACCTACAATATAAAAACATAAATCTCAAATGGACATACAACCTGTAACTCTTGCCGTCCTTCCCTGAAGCAGGGGTGACATTGGCAAAGTGAATCATTTTTACAGCATGGGTCAGCCGCATACCAACCTATAAGCCAAGGAACTGAATTTCAAAATAAAATAATGTGAAATAAATGCGATTCATTCACAAGTATTTACTCATAAAAACGACAAAAAACAAGTGTAGGTATACCTGCGTTTGTCCCATGTAAATCCTTCAGTGTTCCGGGCTGTCCTGATTTTGATCCTCCCCATAAAAAGTCGGCATCTCTTATGCCATAAAACGGTCCACTACCCAAAAGGTTAACGTTAAATGTGAATAATGCGGAGGCTCGGTACTTCGTGTTGTATTGAATGTGTATGGAACAAACAAAGAATAATGAAATTCACAGGTAAACTTTTGATACAGAATAATTATTGGAAAATATCACTCGGAGGGAAAACAATCCGGTTTTATGTTTTTAGGTTTTCGCGTCATTTTTCTGTGTGGATATAATTTTAAGCAAAGCTACATATTCGTGTTAACTAAGAAATTCATAATTAAAAAATAAAATAAACAAAGTCAGATAAATCTCAAAATAATCTCACATGAACATAAGCCCTACAACTCTTGTCGACCTTCCTTGAAACCGGGCTGACATTGACAAAGTGAACCATTTTTTTACAGTATGGGTGGTCAACCTCACACCAACCTATAAGTCAAGCAAGACTCAACCTAAAAAATTAAAAATAAGAACGAGAAACATTTTCCACAGTATGGGTGCTCAGTTTCATACCAACCTATAAGTCTAAGAACTTATACTAACCTATTTACACTATCGAGGGTATTTTATGACATGTTGTACCTACTCGGGTTAAAGTAGGTTTTGAAGGACTAAAAATTGCATACGGCAATTTTAGTTACTCGTTGAATTGTTTTTTTTTTTCATTAGGGTAAAAGGGATTCTGTTATATTTTTATACGATCTGTTTTTCGGATTCATTACGTTTGTAAAGGTTATTCTACGCAATATCAAAATCGATGGAAGACTTGATATTATATCAGCTTTCTGAAAGTACTCGAAATCAAGAAAAAAATGAAATTTATAAACCTACACAGGTACGTCACTGGTCCGTAGTCCAGTGGCAACACTTCTGACTCGTAAATCGAAGGTTGTGGATTCGGATCCCGGCGGAGCAAAAAATATAGCATTTATATTTCCAAAGATGCTCTTCGCTGGGTTGGAAAAAATTATAAAGCCTGTATTACCAAACACCGGTCACTAATTTCCATCCAGCCTTACAGCAACTGGGTCTTGCTTGAGTATTGGCGCTTTGTAGCGACAACCAAGCTCGTACACTTCTGCGGCACTACAACAGGTGTGATAGACCCCTAGAGTCTCTAGAATCTAGGGAGTCTCCCGCATAGGATTTCTTAAAAAAAAAAGCATTTCTAGTACATTCTACGTAGCAAGCGAACAAATAAATTCAGTACACATGCTATTTAAAAAACTCTACTCAAAGATATCTCCCTTTTAAAAATATGTAATTCCAAAAATTGAACGAGCTGTGTCGGGTCAAAATAACTCAAACAACACAAAAATGAAGCGGTCGTGATTTCCTGTATTTGCCATAAACACCCGACAAATATCTGTCTCAGCGCAAAACTAGATTGGATATTTACTCGGTGCGTCGTTTTCTTGGGCGTGGGGGAGCTTTGCCCCCTCCCCGAAAGGCAGGGAACCATTTCTGATGAAGACATTCAGGGCACGTTCTCGCGACGCTTGGAGAAATACCATTTTTCGGCAAACTCACAAGACGGGGGGTCCTGACTGGATAAATCCCGCTCGGGGTTCATTTGTTTTTTGACAAAATTTAATAGCCGCTCATTTTGACTTTGAAGTTTAATCTCTTCACGCGGACACACCGAGACTGTCAATTCGCTTCGAGAGATTCATCATTGAGCCTGTGTTTTAAAGATCATTCGTAAGCATCTTACCGAAATTACGACTTGAAAATCATGTTGGGGTTTCATATTTGAATCGAATCGTTGGCTTGCTCTACACGAATATTTGAGTCGGATAAATGTAAACGCCGTCAACTCCTTACGCGATGATTTTGAGAAAAATAAACTTGTAAACTTGTAAAACGACAACACCAGTTGGAGATGACGGCAATTGCACGAAATCACACTTTTTCAATTAAAATTACGAAGGATTAAGTGAGGTTTGCATTATATCGCACACAGCAAACGATTTGTTACACTGCACAGAATCAAATTCAATCATTATCTCAAAAATCATAAAATTTGGAGATGACGGCGTTTGCAGTTATATAACGACTCATTTATATAACCGACTCTAAATGCTATGAAATAAATATTTTGTTATCAATATTCTATTTTGAATGCGCCCATAGCACCACATTTTTGAAGCGCTTTTTTTCCATTTTCCTGATTTGACGGTTGTTACTTTACTTATTTTACTTTTGCGCAGCATTGTCTCCGTCGCTTTGTCATAATTTAAAATTTATTCCAGATTCTGATTCTTCTAGACTGTGAATCTCCATCTGTGAAGATCCATCCATTTTCTCTTGTATCTTCCAACTGGACACTTCTTCTTAAAGTATTTTATGATTTGTTCACTTGTCACACACCGGAGACTCCCTCTTGCTCTATTTTCACAACATGTACATAGTTGCAGCGCCCTTAGTCAGTGCGATTTCTTTTAAGTTGAACCCAAAAATTTTCGAGGAAGATTTTAGCTCAGACCTATTTCATTGTGATGATCTATTTGTTTCTCATCTGGTCTACGCTGTGATGGTCGGTTTTACATTTTTTTTAGATTAAAATGGGGTGAATCTAACTCCTGACAAGCTTTATTTTGCTGCTGTTTCTCTGTCACGAATTACAAGAAGAAGATTAAGATACAGGAAAATGGAGAGGAGGAATCCTGTTATGATTTATCACTAACATGCGTGGAGTATCTATCAAAACAATAAGGAATACGACATTGTAGAATTGGCAAACCGCCGCATAAAGGTGCATTACTATTTCATTTCGATAATGTAGTGGTGGGATTACAGCTCCAGAGCACACCTCGTACTAATATAACAATGATAATTGATTGAAATACCAGACAAGCAATTCTAACTCAGTTCAATATTTAATGTGGAATTACGACTACATAAATCTACATAGTAATACGCTATTGTCAATCAATTAAATGTGAGGGTTAGAGATTGTAACTTGATTATGTATGAGTAAATTAATATTACCTATGCTTAGTTCAGACTAAGACTACGCATGTAGAGCAACCTCTTACTGCTTAACCAATGGGTTGCATGAAGTCTGTAGAATCTTTTTATTTCTACAGGTAAGGGTATCGCCGCACATCCATTAAATTGAGGGTTTCTTAATTCCCCAGGGGACTCATTATGCTTTCGCGTGAAGATAGTGTTTTGAAATAACAGTATGAGGAAACTATTTATTTTCACAGGTAAGTTAAATTTACATAACGCCAACCACTTTAATAGAAGTGGGAGTTTCCCAGCTCTGAAGCGGGCTTGTACTCATTTCTTGTGATGACTGTGTAATCCTTGTCGGTATTTTTATTTTGGTTTTGAAATAAACACCGAAACAGCAAATTATTTCTGACACCCTTGGCGGGATTCAAACCCGAGCTCTCAGCGTGGAATGCATGCACTCTACCAACTGAGCTATCGACCAGACTGGAATTAGGATAGCGTTTACTTTTTTAGTATTGAACAATGTGAACATGCATACTAACCTAATATAATACTATGAACTTAGATTATATGTAGAATACCCATGATATGCATTCCGCTTGAAGTCTCATAGCGACCTGTTCACCTACATGCTGTGGAGCGATATACGCGTATTAGCAATGTGCCAAACACTCTCCGTGAATAATGCATACAAATAAAGACTCCGATTTACGGGGCGCCATCTCCCAGCTAGGGTGCTACCTTGCGATATAATATATGAGAGAGGGACAGTGGGTAGAAGACGAAAACAGTTCAAGGAGTTTCAATAAACCATGTGAAAAATGTACTACTACATTGTAAATTGTAAACTTGTAGTAGAAATACAACTGAGAGCCTTAGAATCAAAAAGGCAAGTGCGCCATAGATAGTCTATAGGACACTAGTCCATAGGACACTAGTCTATAGGACACAGTGCCCCATAGATTGTCTATGGGACACTTTCCTTTTTGATTCTAATGCCCTCATTACTTTACTTTCAAAATCTTTTTGCTAGATTCACATATTGCAAATCTAGTCCATTTAGTAGATTAAATTCTGTCACCCAGCGGCTTGCATCTCATAGGTACAGGCACATGCGCCTAGTAGGTAGGCAATATATGGTAAAAAATGCATTTAAGTCTG
This sequence comes from Agapetus fuscipes, assembly GCA_951799405.1. NCBI lineage: Eukaryota > Metazoa > Arthropoda > Insecta > Trichoptera > Glossosomatidae > Agapetus > Agapetus fuscipes. The sequence continues at coordinate 6,978,338 of OX637332.1, forward strand.
ATTAAGAGGTATATTTTAGTCTGATATGGATGCATTTTTATCTGATATATTTTAGTTGGATATCGACGTTTTTAATTTCAACATTTAAGTTCGATTGGAGCAATCGTTAGCATTTCAGTTTTTCAAATGAGTTATTTTGAAGGAGTCGGAGAAAATATTTATTCTGAAATGTATTTGCAGACACCCAAATATGTTTTTTTTGACAAATATATGTTCCTAGACTTATAGGTTGGTATGAGGCTAACCAACACTCAAACATACTGTAAAAATGGTTGACTTTACCAATGTCACTTCTGTTTCAGGGAAGGTCTTCAAGAGTTGCAGGGATTATGTTCATTTGAGATTGGGGTTTAATATTGTAATACGGGATATGTAAGTGTAGACTAATACATGTCTGCTTAGGAGAGTGCATTTAATATGAATCTTAAATGTAATACATCCTTGAAACTTAGATTATAGATTATATGTATTATGTAGGCAAGGAACACAAAATTGTCGGAAACTTAAGTAAGCTCCTTCTAAGCATCTAAATTAAAATAAATCTGTACAACTCGACAGTGTATACATTTGAAATTTATGTGAGCTATTTTTATTCACCATTAATCCAGTCGATACAGCGGGATGGAGTTTTTCATTGCGCGCTACATGCCTTTCTTTTTTCCTTCTTCATTACTGCTGGGAGTCGTGACTGTAGCGGCCGACTTGTAGTTCTCTGCTGTACGTGCACTCGTGCCTGAATTAATGGCTTCATACTGTCCAATGTATAGAAACAATACCCAACGTTTTATGCTTCATTTTATTTTTCATCTTATTCAGGCCAAATGCGATTTCAATGTATGATTATGTATTTACTTAAATGTTATTTATTTTATGATTTAAAAAAATGTAATTTGTCATGTATGTTCCTTGACTTATAGGTTGTTATGCGGCTGACCACCCATACTGTAAAAAAAAATTGGTTCACTTTGCCAATGTCACCCCTGTTTCAGGGAAGGACGGCAAGAGTTGCAAGGCTTATGTTCATTTGAGATTGGGTTTTTATATTGTAGGTCCACATGCGGCATGTGTTAGCGCGAAATTATACATATCTGCTTGTGGGAATGCATGTAATATAAATCTTAAATGATATATATCTTTGCAGCTTAGATTAGATTAGATTAGATTAGATTAGATTATTTATTATTTGTATTCGTTGACTTATAGGTTGGTACGAGGCTGACCACCCATACTGTAAAAAATGGTTCACTTTCCCAATGTCACCCCTGTGTCAGGAAAGATTGGCAAAAATTGTAGGGTTTATGTTCATTTGAGGTTTGGAATTTATTTGTAAGTACACATTCAGCATTTGTAAGCGCGAACTACACGTGTTTGTTTGTGGGCATGCATTTGATATGAGCTTTGAATGTAAATATATATTTGCAACTTAGATTATAGATCATAGATTGAATCTACTATCTTATTGTTATCACTCTAGCACAGATTATTCCTGGAACAATATAATTCAAGTAAAGGTAGGATTGTAAGAATGAAACTGACAACACGTATTGTAAAAATTGGTTCACTTTGCCAATTGCCTACCACCGTTTTTGGAAAGGGAGGCAACAGTGCGGGCTTTATGTTCATTTAAGATTTGGGTTGTTACATATGTTGTAAGTTCACATTATTTCGTGTCTTCTTGTGAGCATGTATTTAAAATGAATATTATATCTTTGAAAGCTATGTAGATAACTAACTATAAACTTGAGCAGTATACTTTCTTTTCATATATATTTTTTACAGAGGTAACCTAATTACATAGTCCTTCAAATGTAGGACCATTTGAGAAACCAAATCTGTAAAGCATCTAAGAACTGATGGGATGCACAAGTAAACGTAATTTATCTCTGCAACTTTTGCATCCTTTTTAAAAACAAGAGAAAACGTAACAGTCCTCAAATTACGTAACTAAAAATATCATTAAAAAATGGGCATTTATACGAAATGGAATTTTAGCATCAAAGAAAACACTTAAATTCTTTATAAAACAAAATTTAAGAATCCCATTCCATCCAGAGTCATAATAAAAGGAGAGCCTGTATGAAGAAGGTTATGACTCTCGAAGAAATGAAAGAAGTGTGTAAGGACAGAAAGAAATGGCGGTTAATCTGTGATGTCGGCGGCTTAGGTTTTTTTTTCTGTTAGCTTTTGATGTCCATACATATTATAATTTGTTGATTTTAAAAATGTAATTTGTAATGTAAATGTAATAATGTAATAACACCCACGCTGTAGAAAATGGTTCACTTTGCCAATGTCACCCCTGTTTCAGGGAAGGTCAGTAGAGGTCTCAGGGTGTATGTTCATTTGAGATTCGGGTTTTTATATTGTGGGACTACATGCGGCATGTTTAAGCGCGCACTTAAATATGTTTGTTTTGTGAAAATGCATATAGTGTGAATCTCTAATGTTACTTATATTCTGCAACTTAAATTAGATTAGACACACCTTTCAAAAATTCTTATGCAAAGAACCTTCAAAATTATCCACGTAAAATTTGCAATCACTTTTGTAGCCCACGTTCCGAGAATTTCTTTTATAAACATCAAATAAAATATAATCTAGTTTGTTTGACGGGCGGACGCATCCAGATATCAAGGAAAGACAGAAAGAAAGAAAAAACAATTTCCCTTACAGAGAAAATACGCAAATATATGCGGAGAGCTGGTCCATAGTCAGGGAGTGTGGTGCTTTGTGTACATATGTTGTTACGGCCGTTCCACACAATCGCTTCAAATTTCCCTGATGCACTAGTGCCCGGTACCCAGTCGTCCCGTGTAAACAAATCCACTTTGGGTTATTTGAATAAGATCCCTCGTCTCTTTGGTCATCGAAATGCTTTCAATGGCTCTTCCAGCGTTTGCGAGCGAGCCAGTCACCGCTTGGCGGGAACCGCCGCAGCGCTAAACATACGTCTTTTGTTATTCTTGGAGAAAGCATCTCTTACTGGTGGTGTTTACAATGCTACTAGTATTTTTAGCATCAATAATCTTCAGTTGTTATTCTGATGAACAAAAGAGTAGATGGTGAGGTATGAAAAAAATCAAAAAGGAAAATAATCATACTCCTTTCCGATATTTTTTCAAACCAAATGTTTTATAAAGAACGCTAAATTTTAAATTTATTTCTATTGCAAAAGTTTTTAATACGGTATGCAAGACAATTCACGTAGTTTAAAATATCGTGTCGTCATACGGAAAAGTTGCTTGAGAAAAGGCAAGCAAATAGTTTGTTATTGGTTTCTAAGGACGGCAGCTATACAAGACTGAGGTTTGCTCGCCTAGAAAAAAGTTCAAAATTCAAAAATATTTGTCGATTGATTTCACATTGGACTGCATAAATCTACTAAAATGACATCGGTTGAACAGTAGGTACAATTTCATTTCATCTATGGTAAGAATTGAAATATCTAAACGTTTCATCATAACATACTTACTTTACTTTGCGTATGGCCGGCAAGCACAGCAAATCACTTGGCCGTTGGGCCGCGTCAGAGGAGAAGATCCAAGCCCTCCATCCACATCACTGCTCCTGGCGTGGCCTCGTTGAGGTCCTTCAGGCCAGGAGGGTGTCTTCTGATGGGGAATTCCTCCACTATGTGCCGGACAGTCTGGTTCTCCGCCCCACAGTCACATCCTGGAGATGGAGCTAATCTCCATCTATGGAGCAAGAAGTTGCAACGGCCTTTTGCTCGGTTATCATAAGTTATAACATATCGCACACCCAGAACAACACTGTATTATGTCGAAAAATTGAGAAATTGACTTTTTTCTATAATTTATTCAGCAATTTTTTTCCGCGCCAACCAATAAGACTGACGTATTTTTATTACCAAAAATGCCTAAGATATGGCGCGTTAAGTCTCTCTTAGTGAATGAATGAATGCAATTCCATACCACAAACACAAATTTAATTCCAGTTGCAACTTGTCATCACAGGGAATGGTACGTACCGCCGTTTTACAATAGTGAATTATTCCGTGATAATTCGGTGTTGTTCAATGCAATAAGAAAATTACTTCGGGTTATTTAGTTTTAATTCAGTGTTGGTGAATTTCTGAATGCTGTGTTTTGACACTATTTAGAAATACTTCAGTATTGTTGACGAAGGTATGTTAGTTTTTTTGTATTATTCCAAAATAGTTCAGTATTGTTTGATAAAGGTGAAAATGTGTTAAATAATGCACTATTGATGGTAGATTTAAATTATGGCCTATATTGTTCAAAAATCTTAAATAATAAATTTTTGATAAACAGAATTTTATCTAGTGTTCTATATTAAATGAAAATTATTTAAACTTGCATTGTTTTTTATTTTAATAGTAAATTTAAACCTTTTTTTGAGATAATGCACTGTTTGTGAATTAATTCAGTTTGTATTTTTTATTTGGCAGATGATGAATGGTCGTGGTCTTATGTTGCTCCAAAAAAGTAATGGAGGCCAGTTCAGAAAAAGCCTTGTCAACTGCTCCACATGCCAGTATGGGATGCTTTTCAGCACTCGAAGAGTGCTGAAAAGGACGTTGAAAGTTCAACCATATCAGCGTCAGCTATTCCATCAGAAGCAGTTTCAGGATGCACCGTTATAGCCTCAGATCCTGGTTGAACAAATCCTGGACAGGAGAGAGAGGAAACAGAATTACCACTTTCTATTTTATCGGATCAGAGTAGTGATATAAACAAAAAACTCAACCACTTGTAATTCCCAGAAGAATATCTACCTCTTCTACCACCTCGAGCTCCTCATCAGAGTCAAGCTCATCATCTTCAAGCTCCAATACCTCAAGCAGTTCATCTGATAACGAATCTAATAGACCAGGTCTTTCTGCAATCCATAGTCAAGTTGATTATGGCTCCACTCCAATGGATATACATATCCTCAACATCTGCTGCCACTGACACTGCTCAAACAGCAAGCGATCCTAAGTTAACCAAGAAAAGAGGACGAAACCCTGCTGGCTGTAAACTGTAAAACTAAAGTCTCCTAAACAGACAATAATAAAAGTGATTTTCGTAATTTGTCTTTTATTTTACTCATACACTTTCAGGGAGTATTATTTCTGAAAACATAATAAATAGGTCAGTATACTCTCGACTATTCTAAACCAATAGTCTGTAGAATAATAGTGCATTATTTCAGCTTTAATCAGAAACAAGTATGTAACTCGAAATATCTCTATTTTATTTCACTAAATAATTTAACAATAGTGAATTAAGTCAAAAACATCACTTTTTAGCTTTGTATACGCTTAATTACGCAAATAAACTATATGATACTGATTCACTTTGGATTCATTTTAAGAAAAGTTCAAGAGCTTGGCAATATCTTCGGTACAACAGGAGAAAACCGTTTTTTGATGATTCTGAAAAAAGCGTTATTTTGACTTAATGTGTTGTTCTGGGTGTGCGATATATTCATGCAAGAAGAAACGTTAAATAAGTTTCGTTTCAGACGTTTTTTTATAGACAATTCCATATTTTGTGTAAATTCTTTCAAATTAATTACAATTTAGATTTTTTATGTTATTGTACAAAAAAAATCGTCCTCTTTTCAGTTCAGTAAGTGTAAAAATAAAGACATTATTCGATTATTGTCGCATCAAAACCCACACTTTCCTTACACTTTATATTAATCATACGGTGTAAAATATTGGAGTTGGCTGGAACATTTCGGCAATAAAACTTTCTCGTAGTGAGCCATTTGCGTGTCCCAGAAAGCTTGATTTTCTATTGGATACGCCGCGGTATTATTCATTATGAAGCACGACCTGGTCGCACGCTCGCGTGAATTGTCAAGCCAAGTTGGGCTCTGATCGCAGCTTAACCGGGATGTAATGCGCGTCTCTGAATAACAAAAACCTTCACCTTGATCCCCTGGGGGAGTGTAGTCAGTAATTTTAGATAAAATAACCCTAACGCAACCCTCGGAATGGTTTCATTTCTTATAACTAGCCGGGGAATTAAAAAGATAGCGACTTAACCCCCCGAGTAGGAAAAGGTCGGAATAGATAAATAAGCTTAATTACAAATGAAGAGAGTTAGTGTGTAAAATACGAGTATGTAGGAGCTATTGCTGCGCTATCTATATCTCTACTTAGTGGGATTGTAACATTAACTCACAGAAAAATCACTAGGAGTGACGACGTACCTACTCTTAAAATCTTTTCAACTTAGTTTCACCTATACATCTATATATATAATACCCTTCGCCGTCGTCATTCGCTTACAATTTCAATTTTCAAATAACCAAAACGACCGACCGGGATTCGAACCAGGGACCTGAGCGCGGACACGCCTCAAGGCATAGCGTCTTGACCACCTAGGCCACGTCGCTTCCTTGGAAGTGGGAGAAGTTTTTGTTTATATAAGCTACAAATTTAAGCATGGATTCGAACCTAATATTTTTATAATATAGGGGCGCTCTCCTATTTTCAAGCAAAAATTTATTGAAGATAAAAAAATACATTGTACCATTATTTTGTAAAACAATACTTACAATAATCTTTAAAAAAAACAATTAAAAATCAAAATAAAGTAAGTAACGGCATACCAACTTTTACAACTGAAAAAATAAAAAGCAAAGCACCCGATCAGATCGGGATTCGAACCTATAATCTATAATAATAATCTATAATCTAAGTTGCAAGGATATATTCATTTAAAGCTCTCAGATGTATGCCCACAAACCAACAAGTGTAGTTCGCGCTTACAAATGCTGAATGTGTACTTACAAATAAATCCAAACCTTAAATGAACATAAGCCCCACAACTTTTGCCGACCTTCCCTGAAACAGGGGTGACATTGGCAAAGTGAACCATTTTTTACAGTATGGGTGGTCAGCCTCATACCAACCTATAAGTCAAGGAATATGAATAATAAATTACATTTAAATATAAAAAAGAACAAAACCTTACAAAGAAATCTATACAAAAAAAGTCAAAAATTTCCTATGCAAAAAAATGTAGCAAATGAATACACCAACATTAGAAATCAACATTGCAGATTAGCCGCCACTTCTTCCTGTCCTTGCATACTTCTTTCATTTCATCCAGAGTCATAACCTTTTTCATACAAGTCCTCCTTTTATTATGACTCTGGATATCCCATTAATTCGCTATTTCAGAGATTTGATCCTTCCATACTTTTCTCGGTCTTCCTCTACCACGACATCCATCTATTCTAGCAACATATACTTTCTTCGTCAATCTTTCATCACTCATTCTCTCCAAATGCCCGAACCATCTTAACATACTTCTTTTAATCTTCACTTTCACACTTTCCCTTACACCACATTCTTCTCTTACAAAATCATTCCTCACCCTGTCACTTCGTTTTTTCCCAATCATACTTCTTAGATAGTCCATTTCTACTGTATGGACTTTACTAATTTCCCTTTCACTCACCGTCCAGGCTTCACTTCCATACATCAAGGTTGGCACTAGTATACCACCGTGCACCGCCAATCTAACATTTTTTGAGAGATTTTGGTTCCTGGCGATGCAAGCGGTCGCACCCAGTACACACCTGCCTTTCATTATTCTTCTTTCAAATTCACCGGCCATTCTTCCATCTTTTTCAAACTTACTTCCCAAATATACAAACTCATTTACAACATCAACATTCATTCCATTAATTTTAAATTCATAATTCATATTTTCATCATCTCTTTCAAAAATCAAAACTTTCGTCTTTCTTGCATTCAACTTCAAATTATTACCTTTCAAAGCTTCGTTCAATCTAAAGAGCATCATTTGCAATTCCACTGCTCAATCAGATACAAGGACTGCATCATCCGCATACAGTAGAACGCTTACTTTGCTCTCTCCTATCATTAATCCACAATCATCAAGTCTAGCATCTCGAACACACTTGTCCATGACTATGTTAAATAGCCATGGGCTCATCACACATCCTTGCCTTACACCCTTAAAAACTTCAAACCATTCACTATACTCACCATCAATACGAATGCAGGCCATACTATTCTCATAGTTCGCATGCACCGCATTGAGTAGAGCTCCATTCACTCCGTATGCTTTCAAAACATCCCACAACATACCTCTGTCCACTGAGTCAAAAGCCTTTTCCAGATCCACAAAGGCCGTGAATAGTTTCCCCCTCACCGACAATTGTTTTTCAACAAGTTGTCGTAGAGTGAAAATCTGATCAACACAGCCTCTACCGACCATAAAGCCGGACTGTATATCGGAAACCCTTTTGCTAGTGGTCAGAATCACATTTTTTATAATCACCTTACAGAAGACTTTTCCTGGTATACTGAGTAGACTGATTGGTCTGAAGTTCTGACAGTCTTTTTTGTCCCCTTTACCTTTGTAAATGGGAACAATGACTGCCTTCCTCCAATCCATCGGTACTACTCCTGCATTCACACAAAGCTTACATAATTCAAACATCCAATCTATCACACATTCACCTCCTGCTTTCAACATTTCACCATTTATACCATCAAACCCAGCAGACTTCCCATTCTTCAGACGTGAAATAGACACTTTCATTTCTTCTTTCAAAATCTTCAATTCATTCTCTTCATCTGTCTGTTCATAAATTCTTATTTCACCCTGGCCAAAAATTTCTTGAAAATAGTTCTTCCATCTCTTGCATACTTCTTCATTCTCCCATACCATCTCACCGGCAGCACTTTTGACTCCCGGAGTGGTCAATGCAGAAGATTTATTTCTATCCGCATTGATCCACCTCCAAAATTCCTTCCTACTGTCGGTGAAACTTTTGTTAATCCTTTTATCAATCTTTCTCTGTTCATTCATCTTGCTTTCATAAATTATAGTCTTCGCCATTCTCTTAGCTATCTTATATTCGTCTTCTAGCTTTCTATCATTTCTATCATTCAGCCAATTTTCATAACACTTTTTCTTAACTTTCACAGCTTCTTTCACTCTATCATTCCACCAGGCATCTCCTTTCAATTTTCCACCTTTCGTTACCCCACATACTTTTTTAGCACATTCAATCATTCCTTCCTTCAGATCTTTCCACATGCTTTCAATATCTTTTCCACACACATTCTTCTCAAGTTCATTTACACTTAAAATTTTGTGGAGCTCTGATACATACTTCTCTTTCACATTTTCTTCATTCAGCCTTTCTACTTTTATTCTAGTCATTCTTACTTGCTTCTTGCGTTTCTTCTTTCTTACTTCACCAAGCATTATTTTAGCACATAAGAGATAGTGATCACTGCCTATTTCAGGCCCGCGGTAGACACGGCTATCTCTTACGGCTCCTCTCAATCTTTCATCCACACAGATGTAGTCAATGATTGTGCGACTTCCCACAATCTGCCTCGTGTACAGATGCACATCCTTATGCCGAAACCAAGTATTCGATGCAAAAAGACTGTGCTCCGCACACAAAGCAATCAGATGTCGCCCATTATCATTGACTACACCTCTCCCACCAGGACCAATAATTTTCAAACATTCATCCCTCTGCGCACCTATCCATCCATTCATATCACCTAAAATTACAATGTTTTCATTCTTCTTCCTTTCATGCACAACCGCATTCAGCTCATTCCAAAAACTCATTCTCACCTCCATACACTCTGAATCAACAGGAGCATAACAGGTCACCAAGAAAAGTTTCAAACTGTTAATTTTGAATTTAACAACCAAAATCCTGGGAGAAATTCTTCGGTAACCCGCTATGCATCCCTTCACACACTCACTCACAATCACACCTACACCCTGCCTTTCATTCCCATCTTCCACACCTGACCAAATATACAATTCACCATTCGCTAATACTTTCTCACCATTCCCTTTCATTTTTGTTTCTGTCACACCCATTACTTTTATTCGTTTCTCTTTCATTACATTCATAATTTCTTTCTCCTTGCAATCATTCATCTTCCTTACATTCCATGTCCCGAAAACCCATTCATTCTTTCTATGAAAATTAGTGGTGGCATTTCCACAATGTACAGATTTAAAATTATTGTTGGTGGCCATTGCTACAAAACAAAATGTTAAGAACTAAAGTGAGTTTAAAAATACAAATAAAAAAAAATACAGCTATAAAACATAAAATTAAAAACAGAAAAAATATTGTCCATACAAAAGAGTAAATTGTCCATTTCACGTCTTCTGCCATGTTGTTAGGTAGGTATTACAGGTAGGTAGGTAGGTATAAAATTTTGATTTTTTATTTCTTCTTTCCAATAATTTTGTTTTTGTTCCAAATTTTTCAAAAAAAGTTGTAGGTTATGTTTCAAAAATGTTTCTTTAAAAAAATTATCGTAATTATTGTCTTTTTAAAAACCTCCCATCCATCCATAAATGTCAATTTCAGATGTCGAATTTGGATGAAGGCTGCGTGTACAATGTAATTCCCGAAATAATAGATCTTGAAAAACTGTGTAGCACTCACGGCCAATTTTACATTTCAATTTTTTCCACAAATAAGAGATTTTTTTGTTATAATTTATGGCCAATAATCACAAACACCTTATGTTCCTCAATTTAGAGTGGATTTATATTAATTTTGTTGACCCCATTGCCGAATTATAAAACTTTAATTCTTGTTGGAAAAAAACGCTTCCTAGTGATTTGACAGAAACAAGTGAACCTACGTCTTTCAAAATCTAAACGGACGAAAAAAGATGCGCCTACGCGCGTGAGCTACAGTGAGACATGACGTCAGTGACAAGTTAACAACATATAAGCAACTGCGAAAAGTTACCATGTACCATTTTTGTAACATAGAGGCGCTATCCTATTTTTAAGCAAATATTTATTAATAAATGAAAAATATGAAAAATCTAAATACAAACCAAAAATTCAATATGTATCATTTGAGATTCATATTAAATGCATTCCCACACGCAGACATGCATAATTTCGCGCTCACACATGCCGCATGTGAACCTACAATTTAAAAACCCAAATGTCAAATGGACATACCTACACTTTGCAACTCTTGCCGTCCTTCTCTAAAACAGGGCTGACATTGGCAAAGTGAACCATTTTTTACAGCATGGGTGATCAGCCGCATACCAACTTTTACAACTGAAAAAATAAAAAAGCAAAGCACCCAAAAAAGCGGGATTCGAACCTGCGTCTTCCAAAATCTAAACGGCTCAGCAACCGAACGCCCAGCGCGTTGAGCTACCGGGAGACGTGACGATGGCGAGAAATTAACAACATATATAAAGTACTGGGAAAAGTTACTTAGTTTTCATAACATAGAGGCGCTATCTTATTTTGAAGCAAATATTTATTAATTCAAAAATAGAACACAAGATATTATAATGAATTATTAAACTAACAATTATTCTGTAAAACAATATCTTTAAAAAAAACTATGAAAAATCAAAAATTCAAAAACCAAATCTAATCTATTCTAAGTTGCAAAGATTTATGTTATATTGGGGATTCACATTAAACCTATGCACTCTCACAAGCAGACACGCTTGCACATGCCACAATATGTCTAAATCTAAGTTACAAAGATATTATGTATCATTTAAGATTCATATTAAATGCATTCCCACAAGCAGACCTGCATTATTCTTTTATCTCTTCAATATTCATCATATTTTTCATACATACTCTTCTCTTCAAACATAGTCCATTTCAATAATATGGACTTTTCTAATTTCACTTTCATTCAACGTCCAGGCTTCACGTCGTTACATCAAGGTGGGTGTAAATATCGTACCGTGTACCGTCAAATTTCATTCTGGCAATATTTGACTTTGTACGGGGCGAGATTTCCCCAGTTCGTGAGTGACTATAGTAATGAGCTGTTACTGTATCCTGCCGCCGTTCCACTAGGGGTGGCCGGTACGCGTCTTTCCATTCTACCCCCCCCTTTCGACAGACGACACACACGAAAAATGTTTCTTACACTTTATGGCCTTTGTAAAGAAGTGACATTAATGGAAAAAATCACGCGTGTTTATTGATTTTTTATCTAAATTTTAAAGTTAAAATATTTTATAAAACTTAAAAAATGACGCTACAAAAAAATATTTAAAAAAACACGTTTTTGTTCACATTTTTTTCTTATAATTTTGTTGTTAATTATTTTGGACATATTTTTTTTCTTCATAATTATAGAATGATACAATGTCTAGAGAGTGTTTGAAAAATATTTTAGGTAATGCGAACAGTTTTCGAGATAATATGAAAAAACTGAAACATGATAATTAATTAAATGTGCGCGGCAGTACTTCAGCGTGAATTGAAAGACGCGGCCGGTACCTCCGCAGATGCGTCTCCACTTTTCTCGGTCCTTGCATACCTTTTTCATCTCTTCAACATTCATCACTTTCTTCATACATACTGTTCTCTTATTCGCACTCTGAAGGTTCCATTCTTTTGAAATCTCACCTATTTGGTCAAATGAGAATAAATTAGATGATAGGGATGTGCAAAAGTTTCTTTTAAATGGTAGTATTCGCAAATTTTGCAAACAAGTATATTATTTTTTTATCCATTTCTAATAATTATACGAATTTTAACGCGGAGAAGTCATGCTGCAAAGTTCCCGTTGCCTAAATGTTAAGGGGTTGGGCTGCGTAGCAGCCAGGGGCGGAGCCCCTAGTATATTATATTGATCTAATCTAATCTAATCTAAGTTGCAAAGATATGTTACATTGGAGATTCACATTATATGCATTCTCACAACCAGACACGTACAAGTTCGCGCTTGCACATGCCTCATGTGAACCTACAACATAAAAACCAAATCTCAAATGGACATACACCCTGCAACTCTTGCCGTCCTTCCCTGAGACAGGGGTGACATTGGTAAAGTGAACCATTTTTACAGCATGGGTGGTCAGCCGCATACCAACCTATAAGTCAAGGAACACACACACACGACAAATTACATTTTTTACATTTTACATTTTTGATAATATTATATTAATTTTTGATAATATTATATTAATAAATAATATTATTTTTACATTTTACATTTTGATAATATTATTAATTACGTTTTTAACAATTCTCAACAGAACGTATCTTTTCAAATTTATATGATATGATACCTACATAGTAGTACCAATGATAGAAATGCACTGAATTGTGATTGCGTTAGCCGTTTTGTATTTAGTAAATTATCAAATGGGTCTATAAAAACAATTTAACAGAACTTATATTTTCTTCAAAATTTTTAGGGCATTTCTATTAACACAGTAAAAGGCCATTTTTTTTTTTTTATAAATTCAATAGGAAAAAAACAAAGTTTTCAAAAACAAAAATAAACAAGAAAAATTTCGGTATACTATTTTACAAATGAACATTAAACTTTCAAGTTAAAAATGGTTAATTGTGTGCCTAATAATAGCAAGCTTTGAGCTCAATCAGTCAAATTGCTCCAGCTTCACTTGGCGATTCACCGATGGTGATGAATCGTTGCAATTATTGGTCTGCAACGCACAAATGGTCTGCAATCAGTGTAATTTGTAATAATTAACGCGTAGTGGTTACACTCTCAAATCGGTCACAGACAATTCGTCCACAGACAGCTCTACAATGGACAAATCGGTCACACAACAGTTCGTCCACAGACAGCTCACAATAGAAGAATTGGTCACACAACAGTTCGTCCACAAAAATGGACAAATCGGTCACACAACAGTTCGTCCACAGACAGCTCTACAATGGACAAATCGGTGACACAACAGTTCGTCCACAGACAGCTCACAATAGAAGAATTGGTCACACAACAGTTCGTCCACAGACAGCTCTACAATGGACAAATCGGTCACACAACAGTTCGTCCACAGACAGCTCACAATAGAAGAATTGGTCACACAACAGTTCGTCCACAAAAATGGACAAATCGGTCACACAACAGTTCGTCTACAGACAGCTCTACAATGGACAAACGGTCACACAACAGTTCGTCCACAGACAGCTCACAATAGAAGAATTGGTCACACAACAGTTCGTCCACAAAAATGGACAAATCGGTCACACAACAGTTTGTCGATACCAGAGGTCTGCAAGCTACGTTACAACGATTCAACAATTTTTGAGAGCCAAATCCGTTTTTTAATTTCGATGCCTTAAAGGTAAAACGGAATAAGTGACATACTAAGCATATATTAGTTTCTCAGATAAATGCACTCTTTTTTCTATTTTCTATGAAAGAAAATTCTAAGAATGTGTGTAAATACTGTAGCTTAAAAGTGTTTCATGAGCACTTCCTCACAAATAATTCACTTACTACGAGAAGTTACACCCACTAAAATGTTTTATCCACGATTTCTTAAATCAGCGAATCAACACTTATTCTGTTTTACCTTTAAAAGGTGGCGATTTAGTAAACCTTTATTTTTATTGTAGACCTTTACTTACACAGAATAAAACTTAATTAAGATTTATTCGTTGGTAAACAATAATATAAAGTAAGGTATTCATAAATTAAAATCTTGAAAATGACTGACAAACACATAATGCAAACCATGTCCTTGCATCTCCTTGGAAAGTTTCAGGAAGACACGTTTGTACGGTGTTGTTTATAATTGTAGACATTATTTCAGGTTCTCATCTTTTCAGATTACTTTAGACGAAGTTCATACTTGGAAAATAATGTTTGCATAAATATCTAGAACTAAAAATGGAACAGCAAATGTTAGTTTTTTAAACTCCGACAACGAAATTTCTGTAACAGACAACTTGGCCTCAGATAACTCGTCCACAGACACATCGGTCACGGTCAATTTGAACACAAGATAGTTCATCCACACGACTTGTCAGTCAACGACATTTCGGTCACATATAATACGTACATGGTTCACAGACAGTTCTATCACAGATTTTTTTTGGAGAGCAAGTTTTTAATGATGGAGTTGGCTGTGGACCTAAATTGTATATGACTGAAATGTCGTGTGGACGAACTTTTGTGGGACTACAATGTCGGTGATCGATTTATTTGTTGTCGAGTTATCTGTGGCTAAAAAGTCGTGTGGAAGAATTGTCGTGCGACCGATTTGTTAATGAACGAGCTGTCTGTGGAGTGATATCTTGGATTGATTTGTCGTGACGCGCTCACACACAAACGTCAGAAGGATGGAAGCGATGTACAAGCAAGCAAGAGGCAGCCAATCAAATAGGCACCCAAATGTTTTGATTTTAGTCCAAAATTGATAGCGTCTTCCTTTCCTCACTTGTATCCGTTCAATGCATCTATCTTCCTTCGCCAAGCAAATCAGTGACAAAACTGTTACACTTTGTAAATGTCATTTCTGTTTCAAGGATGGGTATCAAATGTGTCACGACTTATGTTCATTCAAGATTTGTTTTTATTTTGTACGTACACATGCAGCATGTTTAAGCGCAAACTTAAACATGTCTGCTTGTGGAAATACATTAAATGAGCATTTTAAATGTTTATATAATATCTAGACTTAAATAAATTTGAAACTTAGATTGTAAATATATATTTATTTGAATTGTTTGCTTGTTGCTGAGGATGAATATTGAATTTAAAATCTTATATTTTTGTAATAGACATTCATTTTCCTTAACTTATAGGTTGATATTTGGCTGATAAACACAAAATACCTAATTCTGCCAACGTGACCCCTATTTAAGGACAGGTCGGCAAGAATTTAAAGGCTTATGTTCATTTGGAATTTGTTTTTTTTTTGAAGTACACATGCGGCATGTATAGCTAAGCGCAAACTTATACATGTCTACTTGTTAGCATGCATTTAATATGAATAACGTAATTTATATCTAAACAACTTACATATTTTCGACCGGTTCGTAGTTTAGTGGTAACGCCTAGGATTCGTAAATGGAAGGTTGTAGGTTCAAATTCCGCCGGAGAACAAAAAAATATACTAAAAATATATTAATAAATCCACCCTTAAAAATAAAAAAATATATACCATTTGCGTTTTCAAATATGCTCTTCGCTGTTTGAAAAATTCATACACCTTTACAAAGACCGGCCACCAAAGGTCGATCCAGCCTAAAAGCAACTGGATCTTGCTTGAAAATTAACGCATTCTATAGTGAGAAACAAGCCCGCGGATGAAGGCTCTTGAGGTGTGATTCATACAAAAACAGCGCTCACGAAATAAATCGTCGTTATATTATTAACTTAGATATTGTTGACTTTTTGGTTGGTATGAGGCTGACCACGCATACTGTAAAAATGGTTCACTTTGCCCTGTGTCAGGGAAGGTCGGCAAAAGTTGTAGGGCTTATGTTTATTTGAGGTTTGGATTTTATTTGTATGTACACATTTAGCATTTGAAGCTCAAACTACACGTGTTTGTTTGTGGGAATGCATTTGATATGAGCTTTAAATGTAAATAAATCTCTGTAAGATTATAGATTATAGAAATAGTTTTTAGCTATTATGTTGGTATGCGGCTGACCACCCATACTGTAAAAAATGATTCACTTTGCCAATGTCACCCCTGCTTCAGGGAAGGTCGGCAAGAATTGCAGGGCTTATGTTCATTTGAGATTGGGGTTTTTATATTGTAGGTCCACATGCAGCATGTGTAAGCGCGAAATGATGCATGTCTGCTTGTGGGAATGCATTTAATATGAATCTTAAATGATACATATCTTTGCAGCTTAGATTTAGATTTAGATGTAGGTCCTCTTATTTCTTTTTATTCTCCGGTTCGATTGTCCGGTCCGGTTCCTTGACTTATAGGTTGGTATGAGGCTGACCACCCATACTGTAAAAAATGGTTCACTTTGCCAATGTCACCCCTGTTTCAAGGAAGGTCGGCTTTGGAAGTACGCATTCAGCATTTGTAAGCTCGAACTACACGTGTTGGTTTGTGGGCATACATCTGAGAGCTTTTAATGAATATATCCTTGCAACTTAGATTATAGATTATAGATGGATCATCCACCTGAAGGCTTATTACATAATGGGAATTTAGAATTGCAGCACGGCAGAAGGTTGTGATATCTAGTACGAGACCTTTGTGTTGATTTATGGGGCGAACAGTTCCCCCCGCTGCTGCACCGAGTCTCTGTAGTGGCAGCTCCACAGCGTACAGGTGGCGGGAAGAGGGACGTGACGTCACTGCAAGTACAACTCAAAACCAGGCACGTCAAACTTAGGTGATATTGCGGGTAATAATAAAATCATAATAATAATCTTAGTCGTAAATATGTATTAATTAGGAATGGGCCGAATGTGGTTGAACCGAATACGAACTTCGGCCGAACATTCGGTTAAAATAAAAAAAAATCGGCCGAATTTGGGTTCGGTACAAAAGTTACGTATTATAGTTTCTAGTTACTTTATTTGTTAGAAGAATACTAAGTTTATTTCATTTTTGTTTCAATCTGATATCTATGTAACGGAGTAGAAGTAGGTAGATTTTTTTTTTTCAAATTATTAATTAATTAAATTAAGCAACACCTCTGCGGCACCCTTCCAGGGTGACATAGACCCCCAAGACTCACAAGAATTGGGGAGCCTCCCGCACAGGATTCCTTAAAAAAAAAAAAAAAAATTAATGTTCACTTGTTCCTGCTAAAATAAATGACCATGAGTGAGTATATAAAGGCATTTTAATTATTTTACGGTCATAAAAGATACTATTACATCCAATAATAATAGTTGAAATGGTGCTAGTAGGTATTTTATTTTACTTTTTCTTACACCCAATGTGAACCGAACTTCGGCCAACCGCTAGTACTAATAAGATTCATACAAAATGCATACCCACTAACAGTCACGTATCCATGGGTGTAACTAGGAAGGGGCAGGGGAAAAAAAACAAAATAACCCAATTTGTTAATTAAATTGTATTGCAACCACTGAAACGACCATTTTTCCATCATGGCTTGCCCCCTCCCTAGAGATGTGCGACACATGAAAGCTACTGAATTTTTTTTATAATATATAATCAGAATATCAGAATAATCTTGCAATTTGCTATATATTTTGGTGACGATGATTATAATTTCCAAAACCTGCCCCCCCTTAGATTTGATTCTGGGTACGCCCTTGCACGTTTCAGTATCAGTCCAACTTCAGTCGTCGTGCAGAGACGATGTCTCATGAATTATCTACGTCGCTAATAAAACGTCTAGTATAATGTAAGTTCTCTTACAACGGTTCGTCTAATATCCGAGTAAAAAAATTAACTGTGAAATAATTATTGTTAATAAGTCACGTATGAGTTTGCGCCTACATATATTCCCTAAGTTCTTGTTTGTCCTATGCCCATCAAAGATAATATCACATGAGCAATTTTGGTATGTGTACTGGACTGATGTGTCTAATGAAAACTGTTGATTTAAAAAAAAGACATTCTAAGACAGTTTCATTGAAAGGTCATCTTTGAATCATATGGTAGATAAGCCAAACAAGCACTGGGGGGGAGGGGGGGAGGACATGCTGCAAGTGCAATAAAGACCCACATCTGAAATGTACATACGTCCTTTATTTTTTTAATTTAAAAAATAAATCAAATCATGATCAGTCAAGTCATGAATCAGTCCGGTCGATAGCTCAGGTGGTAGAGTGCTTGCATTCCATGCCGAAAGCTCGGGTTCGAATCCCACCGAGGGTGCCAGAAATGATTTCCCGTTTCGGTGTTTATTTCAAACCCCAAAATAAAATACCGGCAAGGTTTACTCAGCCTTCACAATAAATGAGTACCAGCACTCTCGGGAGCTGGGAAACCTCCACTTCAACTGAAGTGGTTGGCGTAAGGCCGGCCCCCTTACCTGTAAAAATAAATAGGTTCAACTCGCCACATGCGACCCCTTCGGGGATAACGCGGCAAGAAGTTACACTATATCTTATATTTATCATCATCGTTTTCAAATAATTGCCAGAAACAGATATTTAAGTCATAAATGAATAATAAACTCATTTATTTATTTTTTAATGTTATTAATTATTCAAAAAACAAAAAATGTTTCAGCAGACACTTTGTATAAATATATTAACAAATTTAAGCATAAAAAACACTCTTATATTCTTCTCATGTTTTTACGTCTTGTTGATTGAACAATTCATAATGAGTTTTGATCGGTTTCGTCTGCAAAAAAATGTTTTTCTAAAGATGGCCAAGAAGCCGGAAGTCGATTGTTAATTAATAATTATCCAGTGATATCTGTTGAAGCATGATCAAAGTTATGGGCAATAGGACACAACGGGGCTCTTGAGGTGTGATACACACAAAAACAGCGCTCACCAAATAAATCATCCTAAAATTATATTTAAATTTTAATTTAAGCTGCATTATTATTATTATTAACGGGAGCCAAATTTCTGCTAGTTTCAAAAACGCTAATTCGAATGCTAATCTTGAGCTTCTGTTCAAATGGTAAAATAAATAATTTTTGAAACCATTGTATTGTCGGGCCGCGTGTTTGATATGCCTGCACAATACTTTTAAGCATAACCGCAGCCTTCAACTAAAAGTGTATTGAATCCAAAACAGAGACTCAGATGAGAGTTTTAGTTTACATATATTTGTGACAAAAACGCTAGGGTTTAGTTTAAACGTAAAGTCTTACATTTGGGTTACAAAACTCATCCACAAGTACAATTATTATGCAATGGTTTTACTTTTAAGGGTGCTTTTTCCCATTTTTGGGCGCTGATAAGTGTAGCCTCTATCAGTGTTGTTCAGAGTCGGTCGTAGAATGAAGCTTCACGCTCTCATTTGATTGTCACTCGAAATTTTAGTAAGTGAGAAAAAAATGCTGTAACGGTTTGCGCCAGATATTTAACAACCACTAAGATTGTAATAATTCACATTATTTATGTTGTTGTTCCCGTACCGATGATTATTATGAGGCTGAGTGTGATCTAAATCTAAGTTGCTAAGATATACCTGTATATCATTTGAAATTTTTATTAAATTCATTCCCAGAAGCAGATACGTATAAGTTTGCGCTAGCACATGCCGCATGTGGATCTACACTATATAAACCCAATCTCAAATAAACATAATCCCTGCAACTCTTGCTGACATTCCCTGAAACAGGGGTGAGATTGGCAAAATTAATTAATCTTGGGAAAATATGGAGGCAAATCTGCCGAGGCTCCGACCACTTCTAACGTAATTGCAACAGAGTTACAGTTACGGTTACAGTACCAAATAAATCATCCTAATATTATTATAAAAAAAAAAAATAATCTAATTTGCAGAAATGTATTAACATTTAAGGCTCTCAAATGCATGCCCACAAACAAACACGTGTAGTTCGCGCTAACAATTATGCTGAATGTGTACTTACAAATAAAATCCAAACCTCAAATGAACATAAGCCCTCCCACTTTTGCCAACCTTCCCTGACACCGGAGTGACATTGGCAAAGTGAACCATTTTTGACAGTATGAGTGGTCATCCCCATACCAACCTATAAGTCAAGGAATACAAATAATAAACAACATTTACGTATATTAAAACAACAAAACCTTAAAAAAAACAATAGTTTCCTGTACAAAAAAAAATGTAACAAATGAATGAGCCATCATTACAAATCAACATTGCAGATAAGCCGCCACTTCTTCCTTTTATTATGCTATTCAAATAACTTCTAACTTATGAATATTGTCATGCACTCTCGTATGCTTTTAAAATTTATATGAAAACACTTCCGTTCTGTCCTGATATACTTTATCCGTGTCCGAGGCACGTGTCATGTATTAATATAAAATCGACATGGACTGGAATATCTGGGCTACGATGCTTCTCGGATTCCATTGCAAGTATTGTATAACAAGTGTATATTCTCATGCATTTTATTCTATACAAAATGTAGTATCTAGGAAGGTACACAATCTTCTCGACGCTCGTAATATTCTCTTACATTTGCCATCCAATACATCGTGTAGCATTTTCGTTTAATTCTTATACGAGTATTCTGAATTCTCATAATGTGAATTTTAATTTTACTTGTTTACTGAATGATTGTTTGTTTTATATAGTTAACTGCAATTAATTGTTTGTATTCCTTGACCTTATGTTGGTATGAGGCTGAGAACCCATACTACTGTAAAAAAATATGGTTCACTTTGACAATGCCACCCAAGGTCGGCAAGAGTTGTAGGGTGTATGTTGATTTGAGATTTGGGTTTTTACATTTTAGCTCCACATGCGGCATATGTAAGCGAAAACTAATACATGTCTGCTTATGGGAATGCATCTAATATCAATCTTAAATGTAAATCTTTGTAACTTAGATTATGGATTATAGTACATAACAAGTAAATCCATACGAATTGTTCATTTTCTAATCTTTTATAATCTTTTTTTTTTTTTTTTTTTATAATCTAAGTTGCAAAGATATATTTAAACTTTTTCCCACAAGCAGACACGTTGAAGTTCACAACATGCTGCATGTTAGCCTACAATATAAAACCCAATCTCAAATGAACATAAGCTCTGCAACTCTTGCCGATCTTCCCTGAAACAGGGAATCTTCTGTAATTATAATAACAATACCTATTAGGATGATTTATTTGGTGAGCGCTGTTTTTGTGTGAATTACACCTCAATAGCCATCTGAAAGCTTGGTCATCGCTATGGAAAGCGCCAATTCTCAAGCAGAACCCAGTTGCTGTAAGGCTGGCGGGACCTCTGGTGACCGGTCTGTGGTAAAGATATATGAATTTTTCAACCCAGCAAAGAGCATATTTGAAAATATGAATGGTTTATTTTTGTTTTCCAAACCGTCACCACTAGACTAGGTGATTTATTTGGTGACTGTTGTATTTGCATGAATTACATCTCAAGAGCCCTCTGCCAGCTTGGTTTATTCAATAGAAAGCGCCTATTACGCAAGAAACATCCATTTACTGTCAGCGATCATGAGTGACACGTCTTCGGTAAAGCCATATGAATTTTTCAACCCAGCTAAGAGCATATCGCCACCTTAAAGGTAAAACTAAATAAGTCCTGATTCACTGATTTGAGAAATCGTGGAAAACAAAATTAATTGTATGTAACTTCTCATAGTAATTGAACTAATTCAAAGACAAACTTCCATATAACAGGATTTTCTACTTTCTATTTTCTATTTTCTCCCACAG
The DNA here is from genome assembly GCA_951799405.1 of Agapetus fuscipes. Taxonomy (NCBI): domain Eukaryota; kingdom Metazoa; phylum Arthropoda; class Insecta; order Trichoptera; family Glossosomatidae; genus Agapetus; species Agapetus fuscipes. Next base: position 7,000,406 of record OX637332.1, read on the forward strand.
ACCACGGCAACAGATCCCGGAAAACATCACTCCATCATAGACATGTATAAGCTCGCTCTTGCACATGCAATATAAATATCAAAACCAGTACAAATACCAAATTACAATTTAAAAATTAATCAACAAACCCTAGCCCTAGCCGCCAACATTACAGATCGACCACCATTTCTTTCTGTCCTTACATACTTACATACAATAAATAAATAATAAATAAATAAATGCTTCTTTCATTTCATCCAGAGTCACCACCTTCTTTATACAAACTCTCTTTTTAGTATATTTTAAAGGAATTGGAGAAAATATTTATTCTGAAATGTATTTGCCTATACCCTGTGCACGCGCCTGCCTCCACTAGACAACGAACCTGTCAATGTAACACTTGCATTTTTATATTAAAAGGAAGTATGCAGTGTGTTGGTCGGTTTCTAGTGTTGAGGGTGGACGAGACGCTGTCAGTGTGGCCGACGCGACGGTTCGTTCGCTTGCCGAGTCCGGGCACGAGTGCTGTGTGCTGCAATAACAGCATGCATAATTTGCAGAAAATAGCGCACGTGAGACAAAAGTTGCCCGCCGAGAGACAAAACGGCGAAGACAGCGGCGCGGCAGGTGGGGCGCCTTTGTCGCTGAAATGCGGCACCGCCTTAAATTTATATCGGTGTCTATAGGTGTATGTGCTGCGAGTTATGGTCGACTAGAGCGGGGCATTTACAGGAAATGCTGTTTTAGAGATTTAGCGAAACGATAACCTTGAATATTATTCATTGACTTGATATTCCTTGACTTATAGGTTGGTATGAGGCTGACCACCCATACTATAAAAAATGGTTCACTTTGCCAATGTCAGCCCCTGTTTCAGGGAAGGTCGGCAAAAGTTGTGGGGCTTATGTTCATTTGAGGTTTGGATTTTATTTGTAAGTACACATTCAGCATTTGTAAGCGCGAACTACACTTGTTGGTTTGTGGGCATACATCTGAGAGCTTTAAATGAATATATCCTTGCAACTTAGATTATAGATTATAGATTATAGATAACCGTGCAAAGCGTGTTTTCTCTATTTTTTTAACCTGCTTAAAAAAAATACGAAAAACAGGAAGATCTATATATTTAACCTATCAATATCATATTATTTACATTTTTGAGTGTAATTTATTAAAATTTAAAAAATTATAAATATAATTCTTTCCAGCACGTTGATAGTGTAAGGGTGCATTGTAATTATGGTTTAGCAACAGGGAAAAAGCTTTATATGTCTATAAGTTTCTATAATCTAAGCTTGAAGAATTTATTATTATTAACGATTCAAATTAAATGCATGCATAAATGCTGCATGTTTACAAATTATAGTTGAGTAGCATAGACCCTGCAACTTTTGCAGACCTTCCGTTAAACAGGGTTGACTTTAGCCAAGTGAACCACTTTTTACAATGTAGGTAGATAACCTTATACTAACCTATAAGTCAAAGAATATCCATATAATACAAGTAGGTAAATAATAATCAAACACAGATATTTTTTGCCTTTTCCCTAGTAACCCGGTTATTTGACGCAACAATTTTGTTTCGCAGAGAAATTGTTCCAAATCCATTCTTTAATTCTGACATAAAATAAGCTTTTGGTAATTAGAAGTAAAAATATAAATTACAAATAATTTTTATTTTTATTTCGTGTCCAATGTATATTTGTGTACGATCACACCGAGTTTTTTTTTAGTCAAGTCTGCAAATGGTATTCCAGTAATGTCGGTCATACTGACGTGATTCGATCGTACGTGTTGCCAGTAATTTGTACCAACACCACTTTGACATAAACGTCGATACTATTAAATAATAATTATTGTGAACAGCGCGCATGCAATAGTTGCATTGAAAGCAAAAAAAAAGTCATTTTATCCGTTGACAATCGTCACGTGAATTAAAAGCATAATTTGCACATAAGTCGGTAATTACAAGAGAGAATTTCATACAGAAACATTATCATCCAAATGCACGAGAGGCCTCGAACTATAACGAATAGGTTGCATCTATAATCGAATTTGCAAAAATATATATCATTTAACTTTTCGTTCCCCCCAGTACTTATTTGGTTTATCTACCATTTGATTCAAGGATGACCTTTCAATGCTACATTCTCAATGGCACAAAAATCACATTCTTAACAATCTGAGCTAAGAAAAAAACGTACAACGAGACGGTGAGAGAGTTGGTTTTAATACATTTTTTTATCTAAGTATTTCTATTTTTCATAAGACACATTGGTCCAGTACACATACAAACATTGATTATGTGAAACTTCCTCTGATGGACATACGTAAAACAAACAAGTACTAAAGGGACGTTTTATTAACTTGATTCATATTACATGCATTCTCACAAGCAGACATGTATAAGTTCACGCTTACACACGCTGCATGTGGACGTACAATATTAAAAAAAATGAAGCCCTACAACTTTTAAACATAGAGGTCTTGTAAGAGGTCTCGTAAGAATTGTCATCGAAAGAAGAAGATTTCACTAAATAAATAATTTTAGAATTTCTTTCTTCTTTTCTTTCTTTCCCAGCCTTTCTCAGTCCACCGCTGGACGTAGGCCTGCTCCAATCCTCTCCATTCTTGTCTATTGACCTCTGCCTGCAGTTCCATTGATGACATCCAGCCACCTCAGTTGGGGTCTCCCTGTTCCCCGCTTGGACATCCTGGGTCGCCACTGAACGATCCTTTTCGGCCACCTCTCATGGTCTTACCTTGCGATGTGACCAGCCCAGCGCCATTTTAGAGTACCATGGACTAATTCTGTAATGCGTTTGCCTTTACTTAGTAGACATCCCTGCTACTTAAAATTTTTCTTAGTTTGAATGGCCGTTGAGTTGATCTTTTTAGAATGAAGTCATTTATTTTTATTCATATGTGAAGAGGAAAATGTATAAAAAATAATTCTTTACTTTTCACTTGATTATAATTATGTAGATGACATTTGTAAACTCACAGTCAAAGCAATTATCGATGTGACCAGGCGGGGATCGAACTGAAGCTGTTAACTTGCAAGCACAAACCAAGAATAATTTTCATGACGGCTTGACCATTAACTTACATTAGGTATAATTCAGAAATAACACAAGATAACACAATTAAAATCTTTGGTCTTGAAGATCTATGTAGGTATAATCTTAGTTGTAAAGGTATTCAAAGGAACCTCTTTCAACAAGCACCTCTCATAACGAGTAATTCGCATAACGAGCAAAAAAAAAGTGAAAAATTGCTCCCTTAACGACCGACGTTTCGCATAACGAGCTTATGAGAGCTTTTGGAGTTGGATCGTATTTCACAGCAAGAAGTTATGAAGGAGAGTTCGTTAGTGGCATATTAAAACTTTATATTCCGTGATCTGTGATATTAACTATCTTCTGGCTTAATTAAAGAAATGCTGAAAGCATGGGAAACTGTTTCATCGTACATTGAAAAGCATTATCTTTATAAGGAGGTGGATATGCGTGCTACAAATTTATTCGATGATAACGCTGTGTCACATTTTCAACATTTTTTTAAAGAGTCGGCTAAAACAAATGTCTTTAGACAGCTGTCTAGTAAAAGTATTCCATTTTGTAATTGTATGTTATACTGTACTACTCGACTGATATTCTAAACTTTTCCTGAAAATGAAAACAAAGACAGAACTCTTTTGTGACTTAATAAATTTTATTTTGAAATTTAACAGTGTTGCGAGAGCTGTGATAGCAACTGTTGTTGCATTACTAATATTGCAAAGCTTTAGATACACACAAATGCCACTAAATTTAACTTTTATTCTTACGACCTTATTTTCTTATTTTTGCTGACATTCCTTGTTTTCCCCCTGTAGTCTTCAAATGTGAACGAAATCTTTAAATAAGTTGTGTGAAATTAATCCGTGAAATGAAATGAATTGTGCGAAATGAACCCGTAAAACTTTACAATATCATTGATCAGTCGCAAACATTGATGAAACGATCACAGTCTGTCTGCCAGAGGTGAGTACAGGTATCGATGGTGGATGCATGCGAGTTTGTAATCCGACTCTCGCGTCCCCCGGATCCCGGCCGGTATGGGGCTTCTTCCTTTAATAAGTGCGGTGGTGTTGGATATCCGGACGGTGTCGGTTACCAAACCGGACATCTGACTGCCATCGATACCGGACATTCGATTGTGACCGATAGCCCTTTTACATTCGAGCCTCTGACTTCCTAGAGCAGAGAAGAACAACATTTGAATGCTTTTATATTAAACTTCCAAATTTAATGTGCATTTTTGCATGAATGATGATTTTTGACTTTTATAATGTAGACTTGTATCTGAGAGTTGCAGATGACGCACCCGTATACATGCGAACTGAGATCAAAGAAAAAAACGAAAAACACGATAATCTGAGAGTTGTTTTAAATATTTTTAAATTAAATTTCCCGTTTTCATAGATAGATAGATTTATTTTCACACATTATAGTACATGGCAGGTTAAAACTAATACATACAATAATTAAAAACATTCATAAGTAACCGAAATCAGCTTAGGAGAAACGGAAGCCTCTGTCTAAGCCGATTTTCACTCAGGTGGAAGATATCAATCGAAGAGGAGATCTCATTGAGCATAGCTATTGCCCTCCCCACAGTCATAACCCTATAGGTAGGTTAGTCCTGCATCTTGGGAGTAGCTAAAGTCTATGCTCACGTTGCCTGCAATAATTGTCATAATACACATTGGTCCAGTACACATACAAACATTACTCATGTGAAAGTACCTCTAATTAACATAAGACAAACAAGTACTAAGGGGATGAAACGTCGAGTCAGTAAAGAAATGAAGAAGAGTTCAGTGGGAGGGACATGCAGTACGTGAAAAGGACTTTAGAACAATCACAAATGTCTTGGATGTTGCCTCCTCTTGTGTTAGACCACTCTGTTGTCCCAGGATACGGTGGGCAGAAAATGTTGAGGCTGAGGTGAAATAGAGTCTTGAAAGGAAGGGGGTCATAGAGGAAAACGGCACAAGAGAGAGAACCCTGGAAGATTATGGTGCGGGAAGCTCTGAGTCTTCAAGGCTTGTGAACCGGATTAAAAAATTATAAAGTGAATTTTCTATTCATATCTGTGGCTGAATTTTCTTATTATGTAAAACTTTACTGTTGTCACACATCTTTAAATAAATTTACAGACGTGCGACATAATTCTCAAACAAACTTGACAAATACATCTGACAGGAAACATCCGATGGCATTGTGCCTACAAAAATGAAGTCTACAAGGAACTGCACTAAATTTTCTTGCGTATATAAAAATGTTTTTTATGAAGTAATTCCAATAAGAGCTTATTACTATAACACATTACACTATCAATAATAAAATTGTTTTTTCCGCAAATGCTGTTATGTGAGAGGTTATTATTTTATACGACAAATTATTTTATACGACGGGTAGGTACAAAGCATATCGACTTTTAATGCGGAGCAAAAAGTAATGCATGATTCTGTTGGATAATTTAATACCTCAGCCGGCGTCATAAAGTATTCTATAATGCTGTTATCATTGAGCGCGGAATGGTAATTATAACATTATTGAAATTATCGTAAGCCATGCGGAGCAACACGTGGCAGGGGAGGGATTTTATAGATTCCGAAAGGGGAGAGAAAATGCGCACCTGGTGGTACATTGTATACACGGTATACTCACACACAGGGTCTCTCGAATGCCGTAGGTAATGTTAGGTAGTCGTGTACCCTGTACCAACCACAAGTATGCGCACCAAGCGTGTTAGCAATACACGCTATGGGACTGTTTTTTAGCAGTAACACAAAAAAAAAACAACAAGGCTGCACATATAGTAAATCTCTTACCACTTTGCCTCCGAAGGGGAAGCATGTGGCGTGTGGTACCTAGTTAGTACTATTAGTAACAATGCGCGTAAGTAATAAAGTGGATAGTTTTCTTCGTCATATTCAATCCTTTTGGTCCAAGTTTTAGATGTAAATATCCTCCTACGTTCTTATCGGACGGTTTGCATTAATTCTTTTAAAGTATTGCAAACGTAAAAAAAGATATTCTTGAAGTAATTATTTTGCCTGATGTTTTATAGACTTTCTGCGTCTACGTATCTGGAAGTATGTCCGTTGCTAGAAAATATACTTCCAAGCTATATACAACTTTCATGGTTCTTTAATTCACCTGTTAGTTATTGTATGTTCTATATAAAAAAATATTCAAAATATTTTTACAAGTGCGGCAAATATAATTATTAAGTATATATTTTTTTTGGTTTGTGTATTAACACTGTGAAAATTCATGTTGGTTGATTTATGTTTTTTTTTTTAAATAATTTTTGATTAAAACATTGTTTTATTTTCACACACGAAAATGTTTTAATCAAAAATTAGTGTAAAAAAAAAACATAAATCAGAATTATTAATCTGCAACTCTTGCCGGCCTATCAATGGCAAAATTAGAAAGCACTATTCATAATTCACATTTTCATCATCTCTTTAAAAAATCAATAGGTACATGTCACCCCTGTTTCAGGGAATGTCGGCAAGAGTTGCAGGGCTTATGTTCATTTGAGGTTTGGATTTTATTTGTAAGTACACATTCAGCATTTGTAAGCGCGAACTACACGTGTTTGTTTGTGGGCATACATCTGAGAGCTTTGAATGAATATATTCTTGCAACTTAGATTATAGATTATAGACTAGGTCAATATACATGTAGATATTTATAGACGTCAATAAACAACATCAATAAATAATCGACCGACGCTTTTGAAAACAAATTAAAAATGAATATATCATTAAGAAAAGCCTCAAGATAAATCCACTTATTTGCTCGTTTAAAACATTATTCTTCTCTGTCTCATACTAACCTTAAACGGTACAGGTTTAGTATAAAAGGTTAGTACGGATGATTGCTAATATGATTCACTGTATGTACCGTGTTAGACATTGTGCCCCTGTTTAATATGGGAGAAGCGCAAAGCTGATCCCGGTTCAGAGTATATGGGTACACTCTGTATTGCGCTTGCTTGTATATCACACGATGGGTAGGCACATGACTTATTAGACTAGAAATTATTTTAACGAAAATAGACATTATATATCTGTTTTAACTTTCTCACGAAAATGTTCCTTAGTAAGATAGAGAAAAAATAACTTCACAGTTGCATTTTCATGTGTACAAAAAACTCGGACGGATGTAAAAATGTTTCAAGAAAATTGGCAGCATTGCGAATATAATGGCTGCCCGAACCAGTCCAAACATAGCACGACATAGCAGGTGCGTGTATAAATCTTGCGATCGATAAAATTGACGAATTTTAAAGGAAAAAGGCATTATTTAAATACATTATGGCATGTGAGAAAGCAAGAAAACATAGAATTTTACATGTAAAAACATGGCTCGTATTACTATTCCATAACTGTAACGTTTGACAGGACTGCGACAAATGTAGGCTATAGTACATATGTATCTAAATCTAAGCTACAAAGATATATATCATTTAAGATTAATTATATATGTTTTATATATTTTTGAGTGTTAATCTGTTTACACACTGAAAATCCATTTTTTATAAAAAATATTTGTAACCATTCTGCTCCTGAAGATGCTTCATTAGGTAAAAATGTTCGAGCACAAAAAATAAATAAATAAGTGAATTAAAACTATGTTTTATGAATATTTAAACAATTATTTAAGATTCATATTAAACGCATTACCACAAATTGTATCAATGCCGTAAGCTAGTTTCTGCTCCTCTATGTTATTACTCGATGGTAGGCACTGTGGTATAAAATGTTACGCGTCATATTTCTACCAACGGCGTACCATAGAGGCGACAGTCAATTTCATTTGGCTAATGAAGTACAATCATAATTGATTTCAGTGGATTACGATATACTCAATACTGAGCTATGTGAGCGCACAAAACCTATCTCAAATGTATATTCGGATAGTAAATCTGGCGGATAATTATAAAACGGTTTATTAATAAAGCCTCGGGATTTTAATGAAGTTTTCCAATTTTGTCGTATAGATTTTTTTGTTCTTTGGGTATATTGATTATGTTTCATGAAGCACTGTTGATTCTGTACTACGTAGATTTTATAACTTGAATTCTATGTTTCCTTGACTTATAGGTTGGTATGAGGCTGATCACTCGTACAGCAAAAAAATGATTCACTTGCCAATATCACCCCTGTGTCAGGAAAGGTCGGAAAAAGTTGTAGGGTTTATGTTCATTTGAGGTTTGTATTTTATTTGTAAGTACACATTCAGCATTTGTAAGCGCGAACTACACGTGTTTGTTTGTCGGCATGCATTTGATATGAGCTTTAAATTGAATATGTCTTTGCGACTTAGATTATAGATGTCCCTATGTATATAGGTACAACATATTGTAGAACGTGATGAACTTACAATTATAACTAGCAGGTTTATATATTTTTAATGCCATTTGAAAATGGGAAACAAAACTCACAAGAAAGGCAAGTTTTTTTAAATCTAATGCGTTATCCACAGCATATTTAATCTATCTTTAATCTAAGTTGCAAAAATATATTATCATTTAAAGCTCATATCAAATGCATGCCCACAAACAAACACGTGTAGTTCGTGCTTACAAATGCTGAATGTGTAATAAAATCCAAACCTCAAATGAACATAAGCCCTACAAATTTGGCCGACCTTCCCTGACGCAGGGGTGACATTGGCAAAGCGAACCTTTTTTTTTGCAGTATGGGTGGTCAGCTTTATAGACTTTATTCAAAATGTTGCATAAAACACACTGATCTTAAGATTCTGTAAATTAATTTGATGTTTAATGTCATATACGCAATTTATCGAGAGAAAAACATTTTCTGAATACATGTCATAAAATTCCAAAAACGAAAAATGAAATTGAGTTTATATGCATTTGTTAAAACGCTATTTCAATTATTAATTCCATGATTAGAAATAAAACTAAAAAGTAAAAGGGCTTTCATTATTTCTAATTAACAATGTCGGTGTGTACTAATTACCTGTAAGGGTTGCATTTGAGGGGGATATAAAATATGTAATTTTGTTAAAAAAAAGGTACTATTTACATACAATACGCGTACCGCATGAATTATGGAAATATTCAAATGAATGCTTATTTTAACAGATTTGTGACTAACACTACGGAAACTTTTTTGTTGGGCACTAAAATATAAGAAAACAGCAGTTCTCCCCTCGATTTTTTCACCCAATATCAGGCACGCGTGAACTACCGGCCGTGTCGTAATATCGACCATGGGTTGACAACAGGTCGCGTAAATAAAAGTTTTTTTAATGTAAATCTTTACTCTTGTGTCTACGGCTTAAGTGAATCCTTGGGTCTTCTTTAATGAGAAACTCAGTCAAATCTGATAAAAGAAATGTGTTCGTCTTCTTAGCACTGTCACAATTTATTGCAACTGAAGGACCTTGACTTATAGGTTGGTATGAGGCTGACCACCTACGCTGGTAAAAACTTGGTTCACTCTGCCAATGACACCCCTGCTTCAGGAGTTGCAGGGCTTATGTTTATTTGAGTTTTTTGTTGTAAATTGTAAGTTTACATTCGGCATGTGTAAGCGCGAACTTATACGTTTATGTATGTGGTACTGTAGTTAATATAAATGTTAAATTTAATATATCTTTGCAACTTTGACTATATATGTTATAAAAGGCAGTTGGGGTCGGCTCTTCTCTTCTTGAGGTATTTTTTTGTTAGTATGTGTGTCATCTTCATCCAAGATATTTTTTCGCTTGCTTTTGCATTGTGTAATCCATGGTTTCTTTGGTCTCCTTGTAGATGGATGTCGACAGATATTCATGAAATATATTCTTTCCCAAGTATTAGTTGCTGGAATCAGCTGCCACCAGAAATCCCAGAGTCAAAAACTGCTGAGGACCTAGAGAAGAGGATGAAGGGCCACTACCACGTTCAGACAACTTAAAAACGTCCTATGAGTGTCAAGTTAACACAAAATGGCATATTTTTTTAAAATTTCATCATCCTTATTGTAACTCATACCTGCTTAACACAACTTTACCCCAAGTAGAAAGCATTTCATAAAATCCCTCGATCGTGAGGGGAATTTATGCAATTTGAGATACTTTTGTTAGGTTAAATAAAACTATTTTTTCTTAAACGTAGTTTAATTTTCACAATAATATTTTATATCTCGATCACTTTCGAGTTTTCGACCGTCAATACCCAGGTCATTATCAAGAGTGATGTATGTCAAATTGATGTATGTCAAATTGAGTATTGACGGTCGAAAGTGCTCGAGATATAAAATATGATTGTGAAAATTAAACTACGTTTAAGAAAAAAGAATTTTATTTTAAATAAAATGAATTTTCACTGTGTGAATCCACAAACCCTACAAAATCTAACTTTTGTTAGGCGTTGTAAAGGAATGGAAATTTACACAAAAACTAGTCATTTTAGTGAAGAAATAGTTTTAGTTCTCAGCCGAAATCTTCTAGGAAAAACATCACTGTACAAATATTGTTAGTTGATTTGCGCTAGGGTTGTCGTCGTCTGCTTTTAGCGCCGCGCTCTCGCCAGGTGGGGAGTCATCACGCGAGCGGTCGCTGCTAGCACGGAACACCACTAGCACGAGAGTTCCCCTTAGTATAAAACATTGCATGAACTCACCTCGATTGCGTAAATCAAAAAATCTTTGAAAACTTAATAACCCTCTAAGAGTGCTATCGTAGCGTCCAAAAAAAAATCGTTGTACTCAATCGAGGTGAGATTTACGCAACGTTTTAAACTCGAGATTCTGGTTGGGAAACCGCTACGCTACGTCTAGTATTTCAGCTCAACCACAACGTTTTAAAAAACTGAGTGTGAACTTAAAACAGCGCCTCTAGTGAGTGTATGAGTGTATTTACAATAAAAAAAAACGGTATGGTTGAGTTGGAACGTAATGGTTTCTACTTGGGACACAGAGCGGTGGGCATCTATGCATGCTACACTATTGTGCTCGGTTAGGGCTGCAATGACTCCTATTTTTTTATAAAAAATTAAAGACTCTTCTGTTCCTTTTGGCAGGAAAAAATGTAAGAAAACTGTAATTTCATGATCGTACTACATAACCATCTTTTAAAGGCAGCGCCTTGTTGTACCAGCTTTCTGTCGCTGTTGGTTGCCATCCTCTTGTAAGGGCAGTGCCTTTTTGTGCCAGCCATTTGTCTCTGTTGGTTGCCATCCTCTTGTAAAGGCAGTGCCTTTTTGTGCTAGTCATTTGTCTCTGTTGGTTGTCATCCTCTTGTAACTTGTAACTGTGCTATAGAAATAATGAATGGGGTTCCTGTGGATGTCTTCAATCCCAATTTGAGGGCATTTATGGCATTCTTGGAAACCCAAAGCTTATAATTTAGTTCATAATGATGATGCTGTGTGAATATCATGTATGTATATTGTCCGTCAAATGTATTGGTCTTGCAAACTGTAAATTTGTCTGAATAAATATTATTATTATTATTATTATTATTAGCTCCTGTAAGTATGAAGTTCTCAGTGATTTTTGTTCATCTTCTCAAAAAAAATCTTTAAAATATTTGTAAAAGAAAGGTGTTATATATAATTGATTGTCCTATTCGTTTGGTATTTTACGGAACAATCTTTATAGAATCAATTTAATAAATGTAATGAAAATCAAAAATACAAGAAACAAATTAAATTTGAGTTATGTGACGATATTTTGCGAGTAGGATAATAATTACAATAAGGATAATTTCTTCAACAAAGTATTTGTTTGAAATCAGCTTCGAAACTAAAACCGTTCTTCTTCATCGCTAATTAGAAGGAATATTCAGTTTTATTAACGAGAATACTTTTTTTTCACTGACAGATGAACCACACAATAATATGTGATATAACTACCACATTCAATGTTTAACTTTATTTATTTTATCATTAAAATAAAAATCTATTATCTAGTTGCAAAGGTATATTAATATTTAAAGCTCATATCAAATGCATGCCCACAAACAAACACGTGTAGTTCGCGCTTAAAAATGCTGAATGTGTACCTACATACAAATAAAATCCAAACCTCAAAAGAACATAAACCCTACAACTTTTGCCGACCTTCCCTGACACAGGGGTGACATCGGGAAAGTGAACTATTTTTTACAGTATGGGTGGTCAGCCTCATACCAACCTATAAGTCAAGGAATACAACATATCAATAATAACATAATTCACATGACTATGGCTCTGAAGCCATGCTAACAATCTCCTTTTTTCTCAAGGTCGATCCTCTTTTGTTTTTTTCTATTCCATATTCATTTTTTTCTATTCCATATACAATTTTTAATATTGTTATGTAAATATTAGAATAGGTAATAGGAATTCTGTATTATATTGTGTGGGTAGGAATCATTGAATAAAAATACTTGAAGCATCGAGAAATAATGATTACTACGCCTTTCTGGAACTGTCTAGCGAATATAGATCTAGATTTTACTGTTTTGAAGAGTATAAGAAGGGTGCGAGTTGCTTGCAGAGCCAGTATTCTACGAGCTTTACAACTACATTGAACTAAATTAACCAGTGAACAGAAACCAAATGTAATGGAATAGTCGAGACTATCTTTGTGAAAATAAATTATTAAAAGTGTAAAATAAACAACTGTATAAGAAGACCAGTATTTTTAATTGAAAGACTTTTAAACCCTGAATTCGTAACAATATGTTCTTAATTTTTTCCTACATATCTATTTAAATCCTTTTACTACAGCTAAAACAAAACCAAAAAACAGCTGAAAGATTGAACAAAAAGTTTAGTAGTCGAAACCAGATATGGAGTCGGTTTTTATGCACCCCTTGTTCCTATACATACGCCTTTGGGGTCGTGGCACGCGCCGATCCGGCCGAGCGTTTTTACCCTGCTAATAATAATACTGTTACTCACGGTGTGTGTATTACATATTATTATTACCTATGCTTCGTAATATACACAAATATATAATTACCTATTGATGCAGGTACACGCAAGCCGATTTATTTACTTATTTTCTAGTCGTGAAGATGATTGGTCATGGAAAAAAAAATCTTCAAATTATGTGTTATACATTCCTTAACTTATAGATTGGTATAAGGCTGACCACCCATACTGTGAAAATAGTTCACTTTCCCAATGTCTTTCCCAATGATTATTATAGATGTGAATTAAAACAATAAATTATTTATAACATCTGGTAGAGATGAAAGAGGTACACAAGGACAGAAAAAAAGTGGAGACGCATCTGCGAAGGTACCGGCCACCCTTAGTGGGATGGCGGCAGGATACAGTTACAGTAACAGGTATTATATGCACAAGTGCCGGTCAGATCGGTCCGTAGTCCAGTGGCAACACTTCGGACTCGTAAATGGAAGGTTGTGGATTCGGATCCCGGCGGAGCACAAAAAATATACCATTTATATTTTGAATTTGCTATTCGCTGAGCTTAAAAATTCATAAACCTTTACCAAAGACCGGTCACTGAAAGGTCCATCCAACCTTACAACAACTGGGTCTTGCTTGAGAATTGGCGCTTTCTACAGCGACGACCAAGCTCGCAGAGGGCTCTTGAAGTGTGATACACACAAAAACAGCGCTCACCAAATAAGTCATCCTAATATTATTATTATTAAGTGCCAATCAACATTGTTACAAGTTTCAAAGAGGACATGAATTGGAGAAAAAAGTTTTTTGTCTATATTTCTTATTCATAAAACGTAATTTATCAATTAGTGCAGTTATTCTGAATCAATTCAATTCAAGTAATTTATAAATAAATCAGGTTCAAAACCGAACAATGATTGTCAATAGTAGTAACCGCTATTTGAGGATTATACAAATAGCCTTAAGGCGTATTAAAAATAATAAGGCTGTATTAGAAATGCTTAAATTTTCCTGAAAGCGAAAAACCTTGTCGTATCTTTGAATTTTACAGTCTTGTCTATTTGAGAATGTAATTCAAATTATCTTAATGCGGCTTTATTTCACCGTGAGGTTCTCATGCTCTCGTTTTCAGTTTGGTAATCTGCTTCCTCTGCCTGCGGTGTAAAGTTAACTAAATTATTATAATAATCTCGCGGAAGATTACATTATGGCGTCGCCCCATTCATTCCTGTATAATTGCACTGAATATTAGGTACCGTGCTACATTCTGCGAGGAAACCTCGCTCACAGCAGGATCTGCTAGTCGCACTAAAGTCTAAACCGACTCAGCGTGACGCGATATGTCGCACCTTTATGTATAATAGAATACCTGTACAATGAAGCATGACTGTCATCTGTGCATAAACATTAAACATATAAATATTAATTAAAAATAACTTTTTATGAAACACAAAATTGTAATTTCACAGTTCGTTAGAGTTAAATTGCCTAAGCGCTATCGGATTTTATCCGCCTCTCTTCAGAGAGATAAAAACAAAAAAAAAACACTAATTCTAAATGAAAAATATTTCGTAATTCTTCTTCTTTTTGTGCAACTTCGGCGATCATCATGGCTATTTTGATTTTAGATGCTGCGGATCGAAACAGGGACTTGGTGCTTCAGCCGAATCACTGTCGCATGTTTTTTAGCCACGATGCCCTTCGTCGTCATTGAGATCTTCTCCCCTCAATCTTACCCTGTATGATAAGATGAAAATATTTCGTACGGTCCATATTATACGTAACTCTAGTAATTTTAAGAATCCCTTTTCCCCTTCTTGTGACTCTTTAGTGAAGATTAGCGGTCATCATAGAAATTTCTCAATAGGATTAAAAGATCAGGTGAATTTACAGGCCAATCCAGAAGCCTAATATTATTATGCTTGAAGAAGACTGCAAAAAATGGACTGTACGATAATAATAAAACTTGTGAAAGCGGTAATTTAGTTTTGGCTTAGAGATGAAGCAATCACAAACAATTTAAAAAAACTTATGGATTCAATGCCAAGAAGAGTCGAGAAAGTCATAAAAGTAAAAGGAAGGCATATTCAATACTAATTAATGGAACAATCTCATGTAAATTGTACCTACACGTAGCTTTGGTCTAAATAAATCATATCTATAAATTAATACATTAATTCGCACAATGCTGTAAGAGGGATCAACCACTATTTCAAACTCTTCAACCACAATGTTCACGTTCAACTGATCATCTTCTCTCAAATCTTTCATGTATGATGTGATCTATGTAGGAGCGAATTTTTCTTATTTTGTGACCGAATTTCATCAATATTTGCCTTTTGATATAGTATTCGTGGATTTTTGGTCTGGTCTTCATGCAGGATACCATGGAACAATTATTTCAGACACATTCAAATCTCAAATCCAAAATGGTCATTGTTATAAAAGTCTTTTTAAATTCGATTTCTAAGCTCTTCTTAATAATAATAATAGGATGATTTATTTGGCGAGCGCTGTTTTTGTGTGTATCACACCTCAAAAGCCCTCTACGAGCTTGGTCGTCCCTGTAGAAAACGCCAATTCTCAAGCAAGACCCAGTTGTTGTAAGGTTGGATGGGCCTTTCAATGACCGGTTTTCGGTAAAGGTGTATGATTTTTTCAACGCAGCAAAAAGCACATTTGGAAATATAAATGAAATGTTTTTGTGCTCCGCCAGGATTCGAATCCACAACCGTCCATTTGACTCTTCCTTTGAAATATGTACGTAGAATTACAACTCGTTATGTTACTTACTTACATTTTTCCACACAAGTTCACTTAATTGCTTCGCAGGATGTAAACTCTTTTCTAAGCAAAATACTTTAGTTTTAGATCATGTCGATGTTTCTTTGGCTATCACGGTTGTTGTGTCGATTTTCCAGATGGCAACTTAATCGGTAGGGCTTCTTTCTGAATAGAGGGTCTAGATTTTAAATTGAAGGGGTAAAGAATAATGCTATGAATTGTATCCTCAATGTAAATATCAAATTTAGTAGATATGTTTTTTCAATCATACAATCAATACAAACTGAAAGAAAAAAACTGTATCTCAAAGAAATAAAAACGCAGAGAGACTGAAAAAATAACATTATTGTTTTAAATTCTTCAATAACTATTAACATGATTTCTCTTAATTAATAGTTTGTAACTATTAAAAAATGCTCACATCATGCCATTTAAAACAACCCCCAAATTAAAACATATCCATTTTACATTCATACAAAATATAATAACACATATGAAACAAGGTGTTCTGCAGAGAATTTAAAAAAATGCAGTTACAAACAGAAGCCTGTTGGGCAAAACAACACATGCACATATTCAAAAATATAATAATGGCATAGAATATAATGTATTGTTGGGTCTATTATCAGTCATGCCTTTAACAAAATACTAAGTAGGTATGTATGTAGGGAACCGAGCCGGGCAGATGTGACGCCATACAAAGCCTGTTTGTTATTTGACCTAGGGTGAATATTACACAATACTTCATACTCTCCATGCTTAAATATATCATTCTACCTCTGTTGACATTCCAATAATTCAACACAGTGATATGGTACAGTGATTTAGGAGGAATTTAAAATTTTGAAATGAGATGTTCCTTGTATATTTTTTAGTGTAAATCTGTTTACAGATGCTTAAAGATGTTCCTTGACTTACTTAACTTGAACTTAACTTGAGTTGCAGGGTGTATGTTCATTTGAGATGCGGGTTTGTATATTGTAGGCCCACATGCGACATGTTTAAGTGCGACTTATACTAAAATGGATGTAATGCGAATCTTTGATGTTACATATATTTGCAACTTAGATTAGATTAGTTGAATTCAGTGATAAGGACTAGAAAGTATTTCGTGAAATGTCTTACAAATTATATTTGATAATGCATAATTATGTGCCAGTTGTGTTGCCAGGAGTTTGACTCGAACAAAACGATTCGTAGCATTCTCGGACTTGTATCCTAGAATGACATGTGATACATCCGTACCATCGAACAGCTGAAGTCAATACTTCAAGACTCAAACATCGTGTCAGTAATGAAAGCAAGAGCACTTCAGTGAGCCGGACATAATAAACAACATGCAGAGGACTCCAGAATTGCCTCTTTTCATGCATAATATGGTCTTCTCTTTCTCTCACTCTTCAGATTTCAGCCAATTGCAATCCTAGTTATCAAACACTTCATTCGGTTCTTGGTCGACCCTTTCCAGGTTTATCTTTGACATTCCCCTTGTAACCTCTCTAATAAAAAAATGAACGTTTTTGAAGCTTAAAAGAAGATAAAATAATTACCCCTTATCCATAAGAAGGTTCAATTTTTAATTCGGTTTACGGACACTTTTTCGTACAAAAAAGTTAATTTTAGTCTCTATTTTTATTTACACTTAACAAATGTAATGACTGATGCCGATTGTGCTTTGCGATTTGTGAGAATAATATTACTAATAGTCCGTTTTCTAGAGTTAATGAAGCCAACGCAACTAACCTAATTAAGCTACACATACAGTGTAAATTCTTGCCGCGTTATCCCCAAAGGGGTCGCATATGGCGAGTAAACCTATTTATTTTTACAGGTAAGGGGGCCGTCCTTATGCCAACCACTTCAGTGAAGTAGGGGGTTTCCCAGCTCGCGAGATCTTGTGATGGCTGAGTAAACCTTGCCGGTTTTTTTTATTTAAGGTTTGAAATAAGCACCGAAACGGGAAAGCATTTCTGACACCCTCGGCGGGATTCAAACCCGAGCCCACGACATAGAATGCAAGCACTCTACCAACTGAGCTATTAACCGGACGATTATAACTTTTGAACTTATTCAAATTGTGAATGATTGTTAAGACTTGAATGCACCCATAGCTCACCTTGATGAAGACAAAGTTCCCGGCGACAATTTCGAAAAGAGCTCAAACGATCCCTTGTTTTGCGGTTCACACCGAGAAATATTTAGCGGTTGTTGGGATAGTTTTGCAAATGCAATATTTGATTAACGAAGTTGTGTGAATTATTGTGAAGTTTTAATTACATTTCGTAGATGGGGGGCGCCCGCAGATGCAAAGAACTTGCCGGCAAAAGTTCCCATAATTTACACATTCGTAATTGTTAACTTTTAGTGAAACCAAAACTATCATGACGCGGTGATTGCGTTATTTACAACGAAGTTATGCCTTTTGTCAAATATTGCATCTGCAATATGTTGTACGATCTGAAATGCAAAACTTTATTTCAACAACTTAAATACTCAAAAATGTGGCGAATACAAGATTTTAAATGACAATAAATTAATAAAACAAATGAACATAATTATTGTAAAACAGCTCACCACATTGTTTCACTTGAAAATTTTGAATTTCTTCAAAAATAAATTAATGAACGTAGACAACCCATTTTTTTCATGTTTGAGTCGTATTAAACCAAATGCAGCAACCTAGTATTTTTTCTCAAAATAAGTTCCTTGACTTATATGTTGGTATGCGGCTGACCACCCATACTGTAAAAAATGTTTCACTTTGCCAATGTCACCCATGTGTCAGGAAAGGTCGGCAAAAGTTGTAGGGCTTATGTTCATTTGAGATTTGGATTTTATTTGTAAGTACACATTCAGCATTTGTAAGCGCGAACTACACGTGTGTGTTTGTAGGGTCAGTGTGGCAACAGTGGATCATTTTTTTTCAAACGCACAGAATTATTGTTGTATAAATGCAATCAATGTACAACTTTTATCAAACTGTTAATAAATTAAGTAGCTACCACTTGATCTAAGAGCTCCATCTTTTTTATCCAATAAATACAAAGATATTTTGCATTAAGTGAAAAATGGAAAATGATCCACTGTGTACCCTATGGTGTACACAGTGGATCAAACAATAAAAACCAGATTATTTTTATTTAAAAAAAACGTATTTATAAGACAAAAATATTTTTTTCTGTTTATACACCAATTTTAATCAAACAGAATAAAATAACACTAAATAAGTGGATGATAATACGGGAAAAATCCACATTGAAGAAGTAACAAGAATATTGACGGGCATTGCTGCGTCTTCCGAGGTAAACGCAACTATGCTACACATTTAGTGTAACTTCTTTCTGCGTTCTTCCCAAAGGGTCTCATGTGGCGAGTGGAATCTATTTATTTTTACAAGTAAGATGATCCACTACGTATCCTATGATGTTGATCCACTGTGTACCCTTCCGACGAATTTCTTTTGGGGCAGCTATTTATGTATTTCACTTTGAACAAAGTAATGAAGTAATGCTATTAATGGAAGCAGGATTATTGTTAATTAGGATAAATAAATAATTTCTAGCCGAACTTCAATACTTTAAAAATAAGAAGACAACAAAGCGAAGTATAAGTTTTTACTTTTGACTGTCAGAAACACATTTTGTTACTCAGCACAACCAAGCTGCATTGAAGTAGGACTCCGATTAGTCCAGACATGTTCAGACATGAGCACCATGCCAGGGTGAAAGCAATAGCCCTGCATAACTACTCATCTGGAAGAAACTGCCCTGATCCACTGTACCCACATGATCCACCGTTGCCACATTGACCCTACTGTAAAAAAATAAAAAATATTCACTTTGCCAATGTCACCCCTGTATCAGAGAAGGACGGCAAGAGTTGCAGGGCTTATGTTCATTTGAGATTGGGTTTTTATATTGTAGGTCCACATGCGGCATGTGTTAGCGCGAAATTATACATGTCTGCTTGTGGGAATGCATTTAATATAAATCTTAAATGATATATATCTTTGCAGCTTAGATGAAATTAGATTAGATTAGATAAATATTAGGTTGGGTAAAAAGTATTTTCGCATATAGTATGTATTTACTTGTAATACAATATCTTTGGCTATACTATCTTTGCAACTTGATTAGATAGATATACATTTTCGTAACAATATGTTGATTAGTTTAGATTTGTATAAGAGACAAATTTGTATGAATTTTAATTGCCGTTTTGTTGTACTGGGAATCCTTGGGTTCGTGTATGTGTTTTGTGCTGTGAAAATGCGACAAGGATTCAGAAAGTGTGTCAAACGCGCCATCTAATGGCAGAAGACACGCAAACAGAAGGTACATACCAAAGGTATGTATTAGATATGTATTAACTAAGCCATGGCGTCAAAACAAAAATGTATGGAAAACAAAACGCTCACTAGGGCCACTGCTGAATTTTCTGTATATTTTTTGGTTAAACTCTTTGGTTGAGCGACGTAATAATTTAAAGTTGTGGTACAGGTTTTCGTATCTTGAAGTTAGCAACAATACAATTAAACTGAGAATAATAAAACTTTTAAATAAAGTTTCAGGTGATTTTAACGGATTTTAAGCTTACAATTAAGTCATACAAAGTACAAGTTTCTTCTGTAAAAAAAGTAATCTGTATCAATCAAATTATTTTAATAAGTGTGTTTAAAGTTTACTTTAATTCAAGTTAGTCTAATGTTAATTATTATGTAATTATTGTTATATTATTTGACTTTCCGAATTTTTTTTTTCTTGACTAAAAATTGGTATTAGGCTGATCCCGACATAATACTATAATAACTATCACTACCTACGATGTACACCTATATTAACCTACTATTTACATAACATTATGTACATATTGATAAAAACAATAAATACCTGATTATTATTATTATTATTAGTACATTTTTATACTATAAGGCAAAATTTCAACCATGCTTCAGTAGAAAAAATTAAATACAGTACACTTGTACCTAGTTATGACACCGCAGGAAAGAGTACGTAGAAATTTAATAAAAAACTTGCATAACAAAGGAAGGCTCTGTACAGATTAATACAGTGATTGAACAAGACTAGCTCTCCTTGATTATGATGCGCACAAAAAACGCTGGAAGTCCCGGTTTCCCGATATTGTGGAATGAATCGCGGGCGAGCATCGAGGCCGATCCCGGCTTTGAGCACAAAGCAACTCTATACTCCTATTGGAATCGAGAGAGCAATTATTCCAATAATAAAAACTCAACCGCATCGTTCTAAAGGCTCTTGTAAATGACAGAGTTGGACGGTTCTCGACTGTCAACCGGTGCAAAGCCATCAAGGAGCATTTATAAAATATGTTATCCAGAATCCATGATGGACGTCTGACTCTAAATAAAACTATATGATCCCTTTTTGAAGACGATAAGTTGGTTTCTTGAAAATGGCAAGTCAAAAGCGCTCAAGACTTTAAACTTCATTGCTTGGCGAGAGCCGGAAGGTAAGTTCTTATTTTTCGAAACATAGTTCTTGTCGCCCAGAACTTCTCTTCAGCAAGTATTTGAAATATCCAGCTTTGGTTTGAAAAAATGTACATTCATAGTAGAGGTTGATCCAGCTTTTACTATATAAAATCATTCATCTTCCTTATGCCTACCATCAAAAAAATCTTGATGGATTGTGCGCTGTGCGCAAGCTTGTAAAATACACTTGGAATATGACACTTGTTCTCATTAAATAAATTATTCCACAAGATTCTGATTAAAAGAGCTATATTAAATTGACAATTTATTTTGAATTAGATTGTTATTTTTGTTGGATGACGTCACAAACAGCACCTCAAGTAAAACGTACTAATTTTCGCTCACTTGTCGTGGAGGGTAAAATATGTATGGGAGCTCGCTTTGGCATTTACGCTCACTGGAAATGCTGCTTAATCTTAAATAACAAAAATTAAAAGCACCTCCAGTGAACGAAAATGGAAACGCTAACTTTCATGCGTTTTTTTCTCTCAACTTTTTTTTTTTTTTTTTTTATGTGCACAACAGGTTACCCTAATTACAGTGCACCCTCACAGCTTTCAACACGCTGGGAGGAACTCTTTTGCTAAATTTTTAAATCTTAATAAATTACATTAAAAAATGTCTATATTTGACTTATTTAAGAGCTTTATACTCCGAGTCACAGGGTGTTGCGCCACGACATCAGTACGGCTTTTCGGTGCATGAAATAGATCATGTCCTCGCCCTTGGGTGTAGTCGTCAGGCACATACAACCTGTAGCCCTCCAACAGGGTGGGACTGTCAATTAAGCCGTTGATGCCTTATGAGTGAGCACCATAAGGGACCTGTTGCGCCTCGTTTCAAGGCTTCCAAATCCAGTCTCCCGAAGTAGCTCCTCATGATGCATGAATTGTGGGTAGCTTCCACACCGCCTCATGAGGAGATACCTGAGAA
The DNA here is from genome assembly GCA_951799405.1 of Agapetus fuscipes. NCBI lineage: Eukaryota > Metazoa > Arthropoda > Insecta > Trichoptera > Glossosomatidae > Agapetus > Agapetus fuscipes. The sequence goes on from OX637332.1 coordinate 7,022,546, forward strand.
ACTTTTTTTTTTTAGATTAGGGGTACATGAGTGCAACTGAAGGGGATAGAATAATACTTATTGAGGTATGCTTGAGGTTCCATCCAGATACTCGCTGGAATCGAGTACTGGGTAATAACCACAGCGTCTGATCCAATATGGCGACTTAGATAAGATAAATGACGGGAGATATGAGCGGGCAGGGCCCAGTCTCCCCAAACCCGCAAATGAACACGCTTCCACTGTGGACTGCCATTACCAATTTGCACCGCAGCAGTCGGTGTACTCCGCTCGGCCCGCTTTAATATCAGAGGATATTCAAATGGGGTGATGCGGATTGGGATTACAACATTTTGTGCTCGGCAGTTTATGTGCAGACGTGCACACTCTCATTTAGCCGCTAATGTTGGGAACTCGTCGCCCACTGTTGAGTACATTGCTTCCGTGCGACTGTACAAATGCAGGGCTGATCAAAGCAATAAATGTATTCAGGTGCGATACACAAGTGGACAAATGGATATTGCCATTTGATAGGCTTTTGTTCCATGAAATACGAATCAATGAGGCAGGCGTATTCTCTTGTTTTTAAGAATAGATTATCTCCAAAGAATGTGCGTTAAAAACATGCTACTATCTACATATTTGGTACTCGAAAAACAAATGCAGATAAAAACTAGACCAAGCTTCAAATCTTGATTATTTTTTACAGCTCTTGTCCAATAAACTAAATATATTTCAGACCACTCGATCATTTCTAATTTTTCTAATTTGGGTGGAATAAATGAATTCTGCGGTTGGTTGAATGTTTTGGAAACTAGATTTTTTAATGGACACAAACGGATCACGGTTTTTTTCACGTCCCATTCACTTTTTTAATCTCTATCTTGCTTTTTTAAGATGCACAAATAATACTTGTTGTTTTGTTTAACGTCTAACGTCTGCCTTTTGAAATACTAGAAAATAATAAGATACAAATCTTGAAGATAGAAATATAAAAAACTTAATAACTGTAAAGATTAGTTAGAAACTGAATAAACATACAGATGAAAGTTTGTTGCAGACAATTCTATAGAATAACCAATAAATAAAAAGGCTCAAATTAGTCAAGCAGTTTCTTTCTTACCATTTCTTATCCGCGGTTTAATTTAGCGTCGATCGCTGTGCTGAAAGCGCTTTCAATATACTTCAATGTATAAAAGGGACGTCTCGCAATAATCTGTAGAAACAATTTGTACAGTTGGTGTCTTAACACTGCGAAAATTCATATTTGATTATTAGTAAATATTAGACAACAAAATCAAGATGAATCCTTATTCTACTACACAACTTTTATACTTTACTTTTTATTCATCTACTAACATTTTCAATCACTCACGATCATCATCACCTTTATGTATTAATAAATGTACCTGATGACGATATATTTCACTTAATTTATTAATGAAGTGAATTTTTTTTTTTTTAATTTTCTTTTTTTCTTTAAAAAAATAGATTTGTGAAGAGGAATGCAATTCACCAACCTATTCTGCCTGGCCAGAAACAGGTATTAATATAATAATTTAATAATTCATTATTGTTTATTATTAACGAATTATTAAATAATAATTACCCAATAACATCTGTTGAACCAGGGTCAAAGTTAAAGTCAAGTGACCCAAGCGGGGATCGAACCAGCGTTGTTCCGTTCGAAACACGCTTGAAAGATCAGACCTCTTAGCCCCCGCGGCTATTACCCCGACAATATTTATTGAACATTAATAAATTAAGTGAAACTAAACGATGTTTTAATAGAATATAAATTCATCTTTTTTTGTTCTATATAAGTTACTAATGATATCACAAAATACATTTAAAATATTTTCTCCTGTTTTAATCCTCTCAATTATTTTGATATAAAAATTCACATCTCATACATCATTTCAATTACTTTTATGCGGCCCTTTTAAGGAACATGTTTTTTTGTGAACAACTGAATTTTAATTTTATTGAATTACTATTTTCAGATCATTTTTAAGAAATCATATTCATCCGAAAACCGCAGAATGGATTTTAAAATTTGCCTAAAAACACACTCAGGTTTGGATTGCCACTGCAGTCAAATAGTCTACCCCCGATCTTAACGGTTTTCACTTAAATTGGAATAACTGCAATGTACACGATAAAATAAATTATTAAGCATCCCCCGGGCTGATTGCTATTCGGAGTGGCCTCGCTCTACCTGTGACAATTGGCTTTTGTAAAATCGTTTGTTCACAACTAGCAGCCGGCAAACTGTCCATGCTAAGAGCGAGCACCCCGACTCTCCATACTCCCAATTGCTTCAAACAAATACATTTTGTTACAAAGCGCAAGTGCAAAAAGCAATTAAAAATCTATGATATTTGCTTTTGTTAAAATGTTTTCCGTCCATTATTTTTTGCTGTTGCAGAACGATTGTTGCGCAAAAGCTTTTGCAGTTTTTTTGCGAAATTAAATTGTTATCATTTTCAATTGATTGCTTAATGTCGTTTTTATTCATAAAATGTAAGTCAAATTAATGAAAAAAAGTGCAACTTTTCCTAATATTTCTTAAATGAATTCAGATTTATTCAAGTAAGTATATTAATTATTGATGTTTTTATACAAAGTCCATTTTCGTTATGACGCGAGGCTGATTTTTGCTTCTGCAATCTATCATCTAAATTGAAAAGATAAATTGACATTTAAGGCTCATACTTAATGCACGCTTACAAGCAGATATATATTTAAGTTCACGCTTACACATACTGCACGAGAAGGTACATTAAAAATAAACCAAACTTTACAATGATAATATACCGGTGCAACTTAGATTATAGATTATATACGTAACTGAGAACTGTAGTCTGATACATGTGTAACGTTAGCCCGCCGAAAAAAAATCTAAATTCAAATTTTTAGTATTTTTAAGGGTTTGGTGGTTTACACAGTGAAAATCCATTGTATATTAATTAAATAAAACAAGTTTTAATTCACTTTTATCTTTTTTATTTTTGTCTAACACTTTCGCCTACAAGGCATCATCAGGACAATGACAATTGACATTTTGAATTATCATAAAAGTGAATTAAAACTTTGTTTTTTTTTTTTTTTTTTTTTTTTTATTTTATTAGACAAACAAACAGTTATACATGTAATATATGGGATAAACAACATAGTTATACAATTTCAAAAACCAGCAAAGTTTGCAAACATAATGTAGTATAATTTAGTTTACAGCTTAATTAAGAAGGAGAAACAAGAAAAATTTGGAAAGTAATATGAGAAAAATGAAGAAGAAGAAAGAAAAAAACAAAGAGAAATCGACTATTAACTTAATCATCACATAAAGAGAGGAAAAGGAATGGGGGGAAGAATAGGAAAGGGAAGGAAAAAGAAAAGGAAAAGGAAAAGGAAAGGAAAAGGAAAAGCATCCAACGATTAAACCCCATGAGCCCCCGCTGTCATAAGGGATCTTTTTACAGCTTCATTGAATTGCAGTATGGTGGTGTTAAACAGATCAATGTTGACAAAAAAAATATTGTAGTTATTGCAGGCCCGGTATATGAATGCGCTCTGTAAATAATTAGTTGCACAGGTAGGTTGTTTAAATGTAAGCAAGGATCTAGTTCGTCGTATAGGACAGTTCAAAAAAATTTTTTTAAGCAAGTCGGGTGAATCGATTGTATTGTTCACTATTTTATGTAGAAATTTCATGTCAGTAACGGTACGTCTATTTTCTAAGGTCATTAATTGATGATATTTGGCAGAAAGGCGGTAGTTGTCAAATGTGACACGACATCTATAATTAAGAGACTTTAAAAATTTGTTCTGGACCCTCTCTAGTCTATCAATATACGTAGTATATTGAGGATTCCAAACAACCGTGGCATATTCCAGACATGTCCTTACGTACGTATAATAGAGCAATTTTATTGTATTTAGTAGTTTAAATGGCTTAGAGATTCTCAGAATAAATCCCAGCTGCCTAAGGGCCCCACTCACTCTCCAATTGATATGAGCCCTGTACGTCATTTTGCTGTCCAGAACAACACCCAAGTCCTTTACCTCACTACACTTTCTAAGGGATATACCGTCTATTGTATAGTTAAAATAGTAAGGGGTATTGCGACGAGTAAAAGATATTGAGCAGCACTTAGCAACGTTCAGAAATAGGCTACTTCTTGAGCAATAGTGGGACAAACTCTGTAAATCAAACTGAAGTTGTTCGGAATCTTTGGAGCATTTAATTCTTTTGTATATTTTAATGTCGTCAGCATAGATCAAGAAAGAAGATGATCTGAAACAATGCTGAATATCATTTATGTACAAAATAAATAATACAGGCCCCAAATGTGAGCCCTGTGGAACGCCAGATGGACATTGTTGAAATGGAGAAGTATTACCCTCTACCGTTACTGCTTGGAGTCTATTAATAATGTAAGAAGATAACCATCGTAGCAGGTTGCCGTGCACTCCATACCTCCCGAGCTTATGGATTAATATTTCATGGTTAATTTTGTCGAAGGCTTTCGAGAAGTCCGTATACACGGCATCAACCTGTCCCCCACCACTCATTGAATTGTGTAAGTAGTCAGTGAATTCAACCAAATTCGAGTCAGCCGATCTGCCTTTAAAAAATCCATGTTGATTTGGAAGAATAAAACTCTTTAATGCTGGAGTCAGTTGCTCTACCACGATTTTCTCCATCAATTTGCTGAACAAGGAGAGTTTGGAGATAGGCCTATAGTTCTCTACGTTATGCTTTGGCCCCGATTTATGGATGGGAGTCACAAAGGATCTCTTCCAAGTATCCGGGAATACTCCAGTTGTAAATGACAAATTAAATAAAATGGAAAGCGGAGCGACCAATTCCTCTGCGCATTTAACTATGAATAGCGGGGGAATTCCATCGGGGCCCGGACTTTTATTCAAGTCCATTTGTTTGAGATTTTTCAAAATATCAGATGGTTCAAAAGAAATGCGGGCGATATCAATCTCTCCAGGGCTCACCACGTCTGGTACTGGACAAGCACTCGATGTAAACGATGACTGAAAGAAGTCACTGAACATCTCGCATACCTGTTCCATTTCGTTAGTTACAGTGTTTTTATAATACATGTTTTGTGGGAAACCTGATTGTGATTTCATACATTTAACGTAGCTATGGATATTCTTTGGGTCATTTTTAATATTTAACTCTGTTCTATTAATAAAGGTTCTGTAACATTCGAGTTGCATTTTTTTTTGGCGTTCTCTAAGTAAGGAATATTCATCATAGTCCTGAAGTAGGCCTGATTTTTTCCATTTCTTATGAACCTTTAGTTTTTCCCTTATAACTTTGACCAATGGGTGTGAATACCAAACGGGAAATCTTTGAGAACTTGTACGTATTTTTGATGGGACGAACAGTTGTATACAATTATACAAAATTTCATAGAAACGGTCCAATGCTTCATCAATAGTCCTACCCGAAAGAATGCTACCCCAGTCAACATTTACCAGATGCTGTTTAATATGATCGTAGTTTGCTCTATAAAATAATTTTACTCGTCTCGGATCCAGTTTTATGTATGGAATGCTGACATTGTCAAGTTGTAACAGTAAAGATTTGTGGTGAGAATCTTCACTAACCAGGGAGTCTGTGCAGTGAGACACGTTACAACTTTCAATGTTACTTAATATGAGGTCAAGTATTCGACCATTGACGTTTGTAATGCCGTTATATTGTTTGAAATCCGTGAATGACATGAAATCGATCATAGGGGAATCGTGGGAACTATGATTAGTTACACTAAAAGAATTTGGTTCATCTGTCGGCTCCCAGCATATTCCAGGCAAATTGAAATCACCTAGCAATATAAATTTGTCATCTACATTATTTAATACTAGTTGCGATGCATTTTCAAAGAACTTACTTAGTCTTTGTGAGTGGTTTTGACCCTGAGGCAGGTATACGCAGCACAAATTCAATTTCGTTGATGTTGACAAGGTAATGGTTATCCATAACTCTTCCGCTTTTGAGTCTGAAGCCCAGCCCGTTCTGATAGATGATGTTAAACTAGACTTAACCGCAATAAGGACTCCTCCTCCCAATTTTTGTTCAGTTGTATGGTAATCTCTGTCAAGTCTGTAAACACAGTATCGGCTGTCAAAGAGTTCGTGATCATAAAAATTTTCATTCAGCCAAGATTCTGTAAGGCAAATTATATCAAAATCATTGCAAAAAATATTGCTATAAAATAGATGTGTTTTAGTCCTAAGACCCCTGACGTTTTGGTAGTATGTTATCAGGTTCATAGTGGAGAAAGTTTAGAAAAACAATAGAATTCAATGAGTATTAATGGGGCAACCATGGATGCTGCTAAAGAGGTAAGAAGGACTGGAATATGAGAGGTGGATAGTGATGTTGTAGTCGTAGACAAATTAATAACAAAATCGATTATTACAGAAGTGTAGAACATAACTCTGTAACATGTATAGAGAAAAAAAGACACTAATGAAAAAGAAAAAGAAAAGCAAATCGTAACAATATGATGGGTACTTTTTATAAATAGTCAGAATATCTTCTTAAGGTCAGATTCGTTTCTGACGAGGATAGCCCTCGAACTGCTATCTTTCCTGGTATATATTCGACATTGTTTAATCCACACAAATTGGTACTCTTTGGCCTTGGCCAATTCCCTGACCTGTTTAAAGAGTTTTTTGTTTGTTGGTGTTAAGTGGTAGTTCAAGTATATTCGGTGCTCCTGTCCTTGGAAACCCAGATCCTTGATGTTAAGGCCACGTCTTCTACGGATGGCTGCTAAGAAATTTTCCACGAGGCTTCGGTTTTTAAATTGCACAACTATCTTTGAAGGTTTTTTTTCATTACTCCAGGCAGCAACCCGACGAGCAAAATTAACCTCATTTATCTCAAAGTTTATGTCCAATTTTCCTGCAATTTTGGAAACAATATCACCTAACGACTCATCCTTATTCTCCGGTACACCTGTAATTTCAATGTTGTGCGATCTCAAGTATTGTTCCCTATCAACATTTTCTTGCGTGAGACGAACAACATTAGCCTTTAGTTGCTCCAGTTCTTCATCCTTAGATTCTGGAAGGAGTGTCTTAGTTTGCAAAGCACGTTCAAAGTCATCAATCCTCTCTTCGCACTTACACGTGCAGACCTTCCTCTCCGCCTCCAGATCCTTGCACCTCCCCTCCAGAGCAGCACATCTACTCTGAAGCTCTTCCAGAGCCTTCATCACCTTGTCTACATGGATTGTAGAAGAAGGTGGTGAGCTTGTTGCAGGGTGAGAGACTGCACATGGAGATGGAGTGGGGCCCGGCTTGGAGGTTCTCGGGTCCTCCACTCTGCATGTGTTACAAGCCCATTGAGAGCGAGTCCTTGCAGTCATCTTCTTGATGGTGTCAGAGGATTTCTCTTGGCAGGACGGGTGGTAGCTCATATAGCACCTCGAGCACTTTAGAGTTTTTTTTGGGCTTATGTCGTTGAAACACTTATTGCACTTCATTTTAAAGGTGTATAAGTTAATTATTTGCAATATACTCGTAAATGGACACTGGCGCCTCTGTCATCCGTGTGGTTTTGCCACAAAGAAGAGGAAGACGATTAGGTACTGGCGCCTTGGTATCCGTGAGACTTTGCCAAAAAGAAGAGGAAGTAGAAGTTTGTACAATTAAATTACAACAATAAATTCTTTCAAACTTTTGAGACAAATAACACGAAACTGAAGTTTAAATGTTAGAAAAAAAGTACCTCAAGGATAACAAATTGTAAAACTTATAATTGTGATGTTGTAAGAACAGTTAAAATTAAAATTCACGAGGAAATAAAAATGATTTTATGCACTTTTGGAACTTTTAAACAATATTTTTAGTCAATAGCTCCACTGACAGCTGTACTCTATTGATATTATACTTTAATCTTGTTTATTGTTCTTGTAATCTTGTAATCTTGTAATTGTTTATTTAATTAATATCAAATTTTTAGTGTTGCATCGGGAATGCGTTGAGGTGCAGCTTTTTGATGCATCGTCAGTGCGTCCTTTGTCTAGAACGCATGGCTTATCACGAGAACGCTCGTAGATCCAAATTCGGTTCCATGTTAGAACGACACAGTGACAAAACGACACATGACAGAACGACACGTGACCGAACATTACAATGCCAGTACATCACTTGACAAAACATCACAATGACAAAACATCAATGTTACAATGTTATACATATGTATTGTGACGTTTTGGTTTCTCACTGTCAGTCCTGCACATACTTGTTAAATAAATAAATAAAATAACGGGAAAGTCCATCACAAGACAAATCATCACATGACAAAACATCACATACCTTGGGTATATGATGAAACAAGCAACATTGGGCGTGGTCAGTACCTGGATGGGTGTGCGCTCAGGTACACCGCGTGTCGTTGGCATCTCGGACCGGTCCGTAGTCCGTTGTGGCAACACTTCGGACTCGTAAATATTTGGAGGGTTGTGGATTCGGATCCCGGCGGAGCACACAAAAATACCATTAATATTTCGAATGTGCTCTTCGCTGGGTTGAAGAATTCATAAGCCTTTACCAATGACCGGTCACCAAGGG